>OZ025782.1:1596379-1782531 GCA_964019425.1 Flectonema sp. DT1601
CGCTAAACTGATTGTTTCCTTTTTTTAAATAATAAATAAAAAAAAAAAAAAAAAAAAAAAAAAAGAGCATCTCCCTGCTATCCTCATATCCCCACAATAATATTATACCTTTTCATTTTCTCTTTCCTTTTCTGGTCTTTTTTTTTCTTTTTTTCCGTTTTCATACAACGTTTTTTATTTATATTTTATTTTTTTTTTTTTTTTTTCATGTTTGATTATTTCCTCTTCATATTTTTTTTCTATTCTTTCTTTTTTTTTTTTTTTTTTTCTCTACCTCTCTCTTAATTCTGTTCGTTTCTTTGAAACGAAAATTCATTTGAATATTATTCCTTGGTCAGCAACCATCATTGTCGCCCTTTGGGCCTGTTAAAAAAAAAAAAAAAAAAAAAAAAGAAAGTTTACATCGGGAATAGGGCAGGAGCCAAAAGCTCCCAGTCCGTTACTTCCCACTTTATCGAAATTCAGCCTTGTTTTTTTATCGATCGACTATGTCGATCACTTTCTATTTTCCGTCCTGGTCAAGACGCTAAACTGATTGTTTTTTTTTTCAAAATTAATAAAAAAGAATATAAAAAAATACAAAAAAAAAGAATAAACAATGTTATCATTGTTTTTTTTATCGATCGACTATGTCGATTACTTTCTATTTTCCGTCCTGGTCAAGACGCTAAACTGATTGTTTTTTTTTTCAAAATAAAAAAAAATATTAAAAAAAAAAAATTAAAAAAAAAAAAAAGAATAAACAATGTTATCATTGTTTTTTTTTATCGTTCGACTTTGTTGACTAATTTCTATTTTCCGTTTTTTTTCTTTAAAAAATAAATAAAAAGAATTTAAAAAAAAAAAAAAAAAAAAAAAAAGAATAAACAATGTTATCATTGTTTTTTTTTATCGTTCGACTTTGTTGACTAATTTCTATTTTCCGTTTTTTTTCTTTAAAAAATAAATAAAAAGAATTTAAAAAAAAAAAATAAAAAAAAAAAAGAATAAACAATGTTATCATTGTTTTTTTTTATCGTTCGACTTTGTTGACTAATTTCTATTTTCCGTTTTTTTTCTTTAAAAAATAAATAAAAAGAATTTAAAAAAAAAAAAAAAAAAAAAAAAAGAATAAACAATGTTATCATTGTTTTTTTTTATCGTTCGACTTTGTTGACTAATTTCTATTTTCCGTTTTTTTTCTTTAAAAAATAAATAAAAAGAATTTAAAAAAAAAAAATAAAAAAAAAAAAGAATAAACAATGTTATCATTGTTTTTTTTTATCGTTCGACTTTGTTGACTAATTTCTATTTTCCGTTTTTTTTCTTTAAAAAATAAATAAAAAGAATTTAAAAAAAAAAAATAAAAAAAAAAAAGAATAAACAATGTTATCATTGTTTTTTTTATCGATCGACTATGTCGATTACTTCCTATTTTCCGTCCTGGTCAAGACGCTAAACTGATTGTTTTTTTTTCAAAATTAATAAAAAAGAATATAAAAAAATAAAAAAAAGAATAAACAATGTTATCATTGTTTTTTTTTATCGTTCGACTTTGTCGACTAATTTCTATTTTCCTTTTTTTTTTTTTTTTTTTTTCTTTAAAAAATAAATAAAAAGAATTTAAAATAAAAAAAAAAAAGAATAAACAATGTTATCATTGTTTTTTTTTATCGATCGACTATGTCGATTACTTTCTATTTTCCGTCCTGGTCAAGACGCTAAACTGATTGTTTTTTTTTTCAAAATTAATAAAAAAGAATATAAAAAAAATAAAAAAAAAAAGAATAAACAATGTTATCATTGTTTTTTTTTATCGTTCGACTTTGTTGACTAATTTCTATTTTCCGTTTTTTTTCTTTAAAAAATAAATAAAAAGAATTTAAAAAAAAAAAAAAAAAAAAAAAAAGAATAAACAATGTTATCATTGTTTTTTTTTATCGTTCGACTTTGTTGACTAATTTCTATTTTCCGTTTTTTTTCTTTAAAAAATAAATAAAAAGAATTTAAAATAAAAAAAAAAAAAGAATAAACAATGTTATCATTGTTTTTTTTTTATCGTTCGACTTTGTCGACTAATTTCTATTTTCCGTTTTTTTCTTTAAAAAATAAATAAAAAGAATTTAAAATAAAAAAAAAAAAAGAATAAACAATGTTATCATTGTTTTTTTTATCGATCGACTATGTCGATTACTTTCTATTTTCCGTCCTGGTCAAGACGCTAAACTGATTGTTTTTTTTTTCAAAATTAATAAAAAAGAATATAAAAAAAATAAAAAAAAAAAGAATAAACAATGTTATCATTGTTTTTTTTTATCGTTCGACTTTGTTGACTAATTTCTATTTTCCATTTTTTTTCTTTTTAAAAATAAATAAAAAGAATTAAAAAAAAAAAAAAAAAAAGAATAAACAATGTTATCATTGTTTTTTTTATCGATCGACTATGTCGATTACTTTCTATTTTCCGTCCTGGTCAGGACGCTAAACTGATTGTTTTTTCTTTAAAAATAAATAAAAAGAATAAAAAAAAAAAAAAAAGGAATAAACAATGTTATCATTGTTTTTTTTTTATCGATCGACTATGTCGATTACTTACTATTTTCCGTCCTGGTCAAGACGCTAAACTGATTGTTTTTTCTTTAAAACAATTAAAAAGGTTTAAAAAAAAAAAAAAAAAAAAAAAATGAATAAACAATGTTATCATTGTTTTTTTTCTATCGATCAACTATGTCGATTAATTTCTATTTTCCGTCCTGATCGAGACGCTAAACTGATTGTTTCCTTTTTTTAAATAATAAATAAGAAAAAAAAAAAAAAAAAAAAAAGAGCATCTCCCTGCTATCCCTCATATCCCCACAATAATATTATACCTTTTCATTTTCTCTTTCCTTTTCTGGTCTTTTTTTTTTTTTCTTTTTTTCCTTTTTCATACAACGTTTTTTATTTATATATATATATATCAGTCATTCCTTTTTTTTGCGAACAAAAAACACCATTTTCTCACCGCCTGAGCAAGGTTACACGATATGTTACTTTTGCTCGATTTTTTATTTTTTGGAATCGGGGAGGGTGCGATCTGTAAAATTAGGCATAGGGATATCCTTTTAAACATGGTAAGTGCTGCTAAAAAGAGATAAACGTCTCTTTGCAAAATTTCCTTGGTACTACTCAATGATAAATATTAATCCCAGACCTGGAATGGAAAGATCGAGAAAATCTGAGTAAAAAACACCCCTAATTTTTTTTTTCCACTATTTTTTCCCCCTTCTCCCGCACTCAAGAGATATGCACCTTTTTACTAACAAATCAACCCTAGTAGCAATTATGTAAGGAAAATGTTGCATCTGTGGTGGTGATAATGATCATTAAGTATCAAAGTAGGTCCAAAAAGACAGGTAGTAACAATCTGCCTCACCGGCACATGCTTAGTACTCTTTAATATATTTTTGCTCGATTATTTTTTCTCTGGATCCCGCTGGACCGGCAGTGTAAAATTAGACCCTTCGATTAATTTTTAGTTTTGGTACTTGTCCACGGCTGAGCTGATTTAGTAGACCACAAAATCTCTTTTCTCGATTCAGGTGACAAGTATGTGATGCCAACCTCCCGATTTCGGACAGAAATGAACCCAACGATGCAGCGCATTAAAATGCCGCTTCGATCGAAATTTTTACCATTTTTTTTTGAAAAAATTTTTCATTGTCCAGAATTTGTTCGCAAAAAAAAGGAATGACTGATATATTTTTTTTTTTTTTTTTTTTTTTCATGTTTGATTATTTCCTCTTCATTTTTTCTTTTCTTTTCTTTTCTTTCTTTTTTTTTTTTTTTTTCTCTGCCTCTCTCTTAATTCTGTTCGTTTCTTTGAAACGAAAATTCATTTGAATATTATTCCTTGGTCAGCAACCATCATTGTCGCCCTTTGGGCCTGTTAAAAAAAAATAAAAATAAAAAGAAAGTTTACATCGGGAATAGGGCAGGAGCCAAAAGCTCCCAGTCCGTTACTTCCCACTTTATCGAAATTCCTTTGTATTTTTTTATATTCTTTTTTATTAATTTTGAAAAAAAAACAATCAGTTTAGCGTCTTGACCAGGACGGAAAATAGAAAGTAATCGACATAGTCGATCGATAAAAAAAACAATGATAACATTGTTTATTCTTTTTTTTTTTTTTTTTTTTAACATAGATGGAAGTGCCCTCCAAATTTGGAGGGCGCCTGGTGAAAATCAGCCACAAAAATTTGTAGGGCCAAAATAGGGCGCTGGAGGGCGCGTAGGGCGCTTTTTTAATTAAATTTAATATAATGCCGAGCCCATTTTGACACACCCCTGCCTCAGCGAGGGTCGAATCGCATCTTATTTGACTTTTCTCCGGTTCGCCCGATCAAATGCGTCTCTGGGATATCAGTTTACTTGCCACCAGTAAACTTCTTTTTTTTCTCACACGGTACCTGAAGACTGGCCTATTAACAGGTTAGCAAGAACGCACTCTCCCTCCTCGAATCCCTCTATATTCGACTCGGTGCATTCTGCGGGCTATCAGTTCCTTGTAGATCTCGGATGCATCGTCCACTGAAATGAGTTTCAGCTTCAGGGATTGCAGCAGGCTCCGGAAGCTCTCAAGGAGTGGCCCATTGTTTTTTGCCATTGTTGACCTCCGAACCATGACCTGGAGGTCTCGGGTTCGAACCCCGTGACACCCTTTTTTCTCTTTCTCGAAAGACTGCCAAGCATGTCAAAAATTTTTTTTGGCTTCTGCGTCAAAATACTTGTGCGTCAGTGTAAGTCCCCGTCAATTTAGCTGTCTTATAGTAATAAAAAAGGTAAAAAAACGCGCCCTCCAAAATAATATTTATATTAAAAGCGCCCTACAAGCGCCCTACACGCCCTCCAAATTGTAGGGCACTTCCATCTATGTTTTAAATTCTTTTTATTTATTTTTTAAAGAAAAAAAAACGGAAAATAGAAATTAGTCAACAAAGTCGAACGATAAAAAAAAACAATGATAACATTGTTTATTCTTTTTTTTTTTTTTTTTTTAATATTTTTTTTTTTATTTTGAAAAAAAAACAATCAGTTTAGCGTCTTGACCAGGACGGAAAATAGAAAGTAATCGACATAGTCGATCGATAAAAAAAACAATGATAACATTGTTTATTCTTTTTTTTGTATTTTTTTATATTCTTTTTTATTAATTTTGAAAAAAAAACAATCAGTTTAGCGTCTTGACCAGGACGGAAAATAGAAAGTGATCGACATAGTCGATCGATAAAAAAACAATGATAACATTGTTTATTCTTTTTTTTTTTTTTTTTTTTTTAAATTCTTTTTATTTATTTTTTAAAGAAAAAAAAAAACGGAAAATAGAAATTAGTCAACAAAGTCGAACGATAAAAAAAAAAAACAATGATATTCTTTTTTTTTATTTTTTTTTTTTTAATATTTTTTTTTATTTTGAAAAAAAAAAAACAATCAGTTTAGCGTCTTGACCAGGACGGAAAATAGAAAGTAATCGACATAGTCGATCGATAAAAAAAAACAATGATAACATTGTTTATTCTTTTTTTTTATTTTAAATTCTTTTTATTTATTTTTTAAAGAAAAAAAACGGAAAATAGAAATTAGTCGACAAAGTCGAACGATAAAAAAAAACAATGATAACATTGTTTATTCTTTTTTTTTTGTATTTTTTTTAATATTCTTTTTTATTAATTTTGAAAAAAAAAACAATCAGTTTAGCGTCTTGACCAGGACGGAAAATAGAAAGTGATCGACATAGTCGATCGATAAAAAAACAATGATAACATTGTTTATTCTTTTTTTTTTATTTTAAATTCTTTTTATTTATTTTTTAAAGAAAAAAAAAACGGAAAATAGAAATTAGTCGACAAAGTCGAACGATAAAAAAAACAATGATAACATTGTTTATTCTTTTTTTTGTATTTTTTTATATTCTTTTTTATTAATTTTGAAAAAAAAAAACAATCAGTTTAGCGTCTTGACCAGGACGGAAAATAGAAAGTGATCGACATAGTCGATCGATAAAAAAAAACAATGATAACATTGTTTATTCTTTTTTTTTATTTTAAATTCTTTTTATTTATTCTTTAAAGAAAAGAAACGGAAAATAGAAATTAGTCGACAAAGTCGAACGATAAAAAAAAACAATGATAACATTGTTTTTCCTTTTTTTTTTTTTTTTTTATATTCTTTTTTATTAATTTTGAAAAAAAAAAAACAATCAGTTTAGCGTCTTGACCAGGACGGAAAATAGAAAGTGATCGACATAGTCGATCGATAAAAAAACAATGATAATTGTTTTTTTTTTTGTTCTTGCTCTTCAGGGAGGGCCTTAGCCAAAAGCTAACAGTCCAAATCTCACCTGGTAATTCAACTCCTTGTTTATTCTTTTTTTTTATTTTAAATTCTTTTTATTTATTCTTTAAAGAAAAGAAACGGAAAATAGAAATTAGTCGACAAAATCGAACGATAAAAAAAAAACAATGATAACATTGTTTATTCTTTTTTTTTTTTTTTTTTTTTATATTCTTTTTTATTAATTTTGAAAAAAAAAAAAACAATCAGTTTAGCGTCTTGACCAGGACGGAAAATAGAAAGTGATAAAAAAACAATGATAACATTGTTTATTCTTTTTTTTTATTTTAAATTCTTTATTTATTCTTTAAAGAAAAGAAACGGAAAATAGAAATTAGTCGACAAAGTCGAACGATAAAAAAAAACAATGATAACATTGTTTATTCTTTTTTTTTTTTTTTTTTATATTCTTTTTTATTAATTTTGAAAAAAAAAACAATCAGTTAAGCGTCTTGACCAGGACGGAAAATAGAAAGTGATCGACATAGTCGATCGATAAAAAAACAATGATAACATTGTTTATTCTTTTTTTTTATTTTAAATTCTTTTTATTTATTTTTTAAAGAAAAAAAACGGAAAATAGAAATTAGTCGACAAAGTCGAACGATAAAAAAAAACAATGATAACATTGTTTATTCTTTTTTTTTTATTTTAGATTCTTTTTATTTATTCTTTAAAGAAAAGAAACTGAAAATAGAAATTAGTCGACAAAGTCGAACGATAAAAAAAAACAATGATAACATTGTTTATTCTTTTTTTTTTTTTTTTTATATTCTTTTTATTAATTTTTTAAAAAAAAAAAAAAACAATCAGTTTAGCGTCTTGACCAGGACGGAAAACTGGAAGTAATCGACATAGTCGATCGATAAAAAAAACAATGATAACATTGTTTCATCTTTTATATTTTTTAATTTTTTTTTTATATTTGAAGAAAAGAAAGAAAAAAAAAAAAAAAAAAAACAAGCGGAATTGATCATAATGGGTGGCAGGGGTTGATATAACTTCATTTGAAAATTCTTCTTTTTTAATTTCTTTTTTTTTGAAATTTTTTTTTTATTTAACAGGAGTTAAGATCACTTACATGAGTTAACACAACACAGATACGAGAGTAGCAAACTGAGGTAACACTACCAATTCAACAAAAAATAATCAGGATCGGACACAAGGAGGAGAGTTCATTCTACCTCTCACTGTCCTTGCTGGTATCTTAAGTGTCTTGGTATCTCTTTTGTGTCGGTATCTCGGAAGTGCTGGTATCTCGTATGTGCGTTGGTATCTCTTGCGTGTTGGTATCTCTTGCACATAAGAAAAAATATTGAGTTAACATGATCAGTTTTATTTAAAATTAAAGACAGACCGGAACTATTTGAAAATAAAATGTAGATGGGAAACAGTGAAAATTAAAATGAATGATAAAATTAAATGAGATTTATGACATAACAGACCAGATAGAGAGTAATAAAGGGAAAAGGAAAACGGAAAGGGTTCATTCACTTAGTTAAAGTTAAGACCGATTAGTCAGTTTAAGATCTTGACTAGGACCAACAAAAAAAAAAAAAATAAATAAATAAATAAATAACGATCAAGCTGAGCTGATCTTGTTTTTATTAAAATAAGGGGAGCGGGAGGGATGGAAGGAATAAAGGGAAAAAAAAGAAAAGGTCGATCAATTGGATCTGGTCGTCGAGAAGAAGAAGACAATTATTTTAAAGGTCGATCGGCATAGCCGATCGTTGAGAAAAATAACCAGATATAAATACAATCAGTTTAAATAAAAAAAAAAAAAAATAAATAAATAAAAAAGTTTAACGATCAAGCTGAGCTGATCTTGTTTTTATTAAAATAAGGGGAGTTGTTCTTTATGGATAGTCTTCTGTTGATAGCTCAACTCGGAGCATCGACGTTGCTCTTCCACTAGTTTTTCCGAGAGCAGCGCCACTTTCTCATTTGTCTGGAGAGAGTCACTTACCGCTTGACAGTAGTTGTCCAGTAAATCGAGTCTACCTTCGGACCATTGCCTCGCAATAGGTGAATCTTCCGTCGATGAGGTCGCCGCACTGTCTTTTTCTTGTTCCGTTTGAGCAGAAGACGATACCAGTAGTCTACTTTGAGACAGTTCAGAAGGGAACGTGATCAATGGAGAATGAGGTTTAAAAAAAAAGGAAAGACGGGGTTTGGGAGTCCAGGAGTAATAGGTTGTTGCGATGAGAGGGAGTCGATAATTCTTTACCGTGGACGTTGATTCGAATAAAAAAGGGGGTGTTGGGGAAAATTGTTGGGAAAAATGGGACAGTTGAGGGCCAGCACGCAATGTTGCGACCTCTTGTTGAGACAAATAGAGTTGAATTTTTGTTCCAGTTTCATCCCTACACTTAGATTCTAATTCATTGTTTAATAGAATGAACCTTTGTTGTAAGTTGAAATAAAACATTTCAGCGTGGTCCGCTCTTTGTGATTGTCGCGCCAGCTCGCTCGTCCTTTTTTCCTCCAGAGAGTTAGTTTTTTGAACTAATGAGAGGAGAGAACTTTTCACTAAATCACATTCAGCGATCAGGTGTTGATTCTCTTTTTCCAATAGTTCACGTTTTTTCTGTTCCGTTTCTACGTTAAAGACAGATGGGGGTGCGGATAGATTTAAAGGGAGTGGGCTGTGAGATACACTCTCGGCGGCCCGTTGTTTGGATGCTTTGTTCTCAATAGACAATCCATTCAGTAGCTGCTTGTCATTCTCAAGGGAGGCTGACATCGCATTAAAGTAAAATAAAAATAGAACATAAAACATTCGTTCTTTCATTTGTTCTAGTTCGTTTTCTAAAATCTGGCATTTCAAGGAAAGTTTCAGCCTTAATCTTCCTTCTTTTTTATTGTACAAGGGGGTTTGGGAACCCATGTCAGATTGACTTCTTATCACTATAGCGAAATCAGCAGGAAGTGTTTGCGATCCCGTTGACATGAGTTCAGGTGGGGAATTCTGGAGAGAGATGGAAGAAATAGAAGAGAATGACAAGGAGAGTCCAGTGAGCTCATCCTCATCTAACAAAAAAGAAGGGGCCGGGGAGGAAGAAGAACCATTGGCAATGAGTAGAATAGAAAGAGCCGATGCGTAACAAGTTTGCCAGATAAAACATTTCTCAAGCCACGATCTTTCAATGGTGAGCTTTTCGATCGTTTTCAGTTTTGTTACTTTGTGGATTTTGACTTCTTCCACAGGGAAGATTTCTTTACCATCTTTTATAAAACTTGCGGTGGCAGGTTCTTCTTTAATGCTGCGCATTAGTGGTCTTGAATGCCACGTGGGGAGGTTCCTCGTCTGGAACAGAACATATGAGCACTGTCTGGCGATTCTGGTGCATTCACAAAATAAAGCTTTTGTTGGTGCTAAAGGTGAACCGATGTGACGTGTCCAGATGTTCAGCTGGTCCATGCAGATGTTTCCTCGTACGCCAACTTCAATAGTAAAAATGTTACAGTCGAAGCCATTAGCGATGATCGAGTCTCTTAGCTTTAGGTATTTCTTTTCCTTTAAGACATGAGAGGTTTCGAAACGATCTTCATTTGGACACGTCAGCTCCAGAATCAGTGCTCTTTTCGCAAAAAAAGAATAAATAAAAATGTCTGGTCTTAGAGAGGACGAGACATGGCACACTTCAAGAGGAACAATTAGGCGGTTATCACCGACATCGTCGAGGATGACCCAATCATTCGCTAGTGAGAGTTCGCCTGTCTCTTTAGAAATTCTTTCTAGGGGTTTATTTTCCCCTGTTTTTAAAAAAGTTTGAGAGGGAGGCGGGAGGTTTTCTTTTCTTTTGTTGGCTTTTATTATCAACTCTTCCAAGAAGATAACAATGCGTTTTAGAACGCTGTCGTGACGCCACGTGAACCTCCCTTGTGTTAAAGAGACAGGACAGCCTGTTAAGACATGCCTGAGGGTAGGATTCACTTTGCCACACAAGACACAATTTTGGTCCACATTGGTGATGTTCCACCTCTTTAAATTATCTTGTGAGGGGAGGGTGTTTGTAACCGCTTTCAGTTGAAATGAGATATAGGCAGGATTTCCCTCCCTAAGTACCTTATTCCAGGTGAAGTCGTTTATCATACATTTAGACCACTCCTTCCACTGACCTTGGACTTGTAATTTATTCAAAGAGTTCAGTAGTTCATCTGTGGCTTCCACTTCAAAACGCTTAAGGAGATCGGGGCGAGTAGTACGTAGATCGCGCAATCGGTGACCAAGACCAGCTGATTGCTTCGCAAGAGAACGGTAAGAAAAAAACTTAATAAGGCGCTCCCACTCAGCAGAAGCTGAAAACTTTTTCGACCAATTGGACGATTTCTCCATAATAACATTGTAGACACCGTGCATGTCAGAGTCCTGTGAGGATCTGAGGATGTCTAGTTTAATTGATTGCGCTTGTTTATATAGCGTCTCAACTCTTTTGTGTCTGAGACCAACAGTGTTCTTTGAACCGGTAAAAAGGATGACTGTGTTCGCAGAGCGGACAAATCCCCACCATTTCTTCAAAAAAGGTTTAATAATTTTGTCCAATTTTTTGGCAAAAGGGAGAGATAAGTCATGGATCATTAAACTCCATGTTAACCTTGACAATAACAAGTGTTGGACAGACCAAGCCTTCTGAGACCCATATAGTGGCATGGCGTCGACTTTTTTTAAAAAATTCCTGGTAAAAGTGGTCAGGCGCTCTCGCAGTTTCTGTTCTTTGGCGTTCGGCTCAAACCAACGCCCGAGGTATTTGAACTCTCCAGCTTCCTGGAGATTCGTAATCGGAACATTGTTAATCTTCAGGTCCGGGTTAGCTGGTTTCCCTTGTACAAAGCTGTGGGCAATGCATTTCTGGGGTTTCGCTTTCATACCACGAGACCAGGAAAGAAACTGTTCGAGCGACTTGATTAGCAATTTTGCCCCCGCCTTTGATGACGTGGTAAGTTGTAAATCATCAGCAAAAGCTGCAACTAATAGTTGGAGGGATTTATTGTTAAACTCGTAGGCTTCCTGTTGATGAACTGCTAAGGAAAAGAGCAGTAGTTGGAATACCAAATTAAAAAGGGTTGGGGAGGAAACGCAGCCTTGAAAGACACCAACTTCAAAAGGGATAGTGGGCGTCAGGCCTTCTCCAACTCTGATTTGGACGCGCATGGAGGAATAATACCTTTTATAGAAACCGATTATTCTTTCGTGAATTCCGAAATATTCTAAAGCAAAGAAAATTAATTGATGTTTGACTGAGCCGAAAGCATCTGCCAAATCCACCCAGACAATTTTAAAGACAACCAGCTCTACACAAAGTTTTAAAAAACAGCCAGCTCTACACAAAGTTTCGAAAAACAGCCAGCTCCACACACAAAGTTTTAAAAAACAGCCAGCTCTGGAAAGTTTTGAAAAACAACCAGCTCTACACAAAGTTTCGAAAAACAGCCAGCTCCACAAAGTTTTGAAAAACAGCCAGCTCCGGAAAGTTTTAAAAAACTGCCAGCTCTGGAAAGTTTTGAAAAACAACCAGCTCTACACAAAGTTTCGAAAAACAGCCAGCTCCACAAAGTTTTGAAAAACAGCCAGCTCCGGAAAGTTTTAAAAAACTGCCAGCTCTGGAAGGTTTTGAAAAACAACCAGCTCTACACAAAGTTTCGAAAAACAGCCAGCTCCACACACAAAGTTTTAAAAAACTGCCAGCTCTGGAAAGTTTTGAAAAACAACCAGCTCTACACAAAGTTTTAAAAAACAGCCAGCTCCACACACAAAGTTTTGAAAAACAGCCAGCTCCACACACAAAGTTTTGAAAAACAGCCAGCTCCACAAAGTTTCAAAAAACAGCCAGCTCCGGAAGTTTTCGATAAAGTGGGAAGTAACGGACTGGGAGCTTTAGTTTTAAAAAACAACCAGCTCCACACACAAAGTTTCGAAAAACAGCCAGCTCCACACACAAAGTTTTAAAAAACAGCCAGCTCCACAAAGTTTCAAAAAACGGCCAGCTCTGGAAAGTTTTGAAAAACAGCCAGCTCCACACAAAGTTTTGAAAAACAGCCAGCTCCACACAAAGTTTCAAAAAACAGCCAGCTCCACACACAAAGTTTCAAAAAACAGCCAGCTCCACACACAAAGTTTTAAAAAACTGCCAGCTCCACAAAGTTTCAAAAAACAGCCAGCTCCGGAAAGTTTTGAAAAACAACCAGCTCCACACACAAAGTTTTAAAAAACTGCCAGCTCTGGAAAGTTTTGAAAAACAACCAGCTCTACACAAAGTTTTAAAAAACAGCCAGCTCCACACACAAAGTTTTGAAAAACAGCCAGCTCCACAAAGTTTCAAAAAACAGCCAGCTCCGGAAGTTTTCGATAAAGTGGGAAGTAACGGACTGGGAGCTTTAGTTTTAAAAAACAACCAGCTCCACACACAAAGTTTCGAAAAACAGCCAGCTCCACACACAAAGTTTTAAAAAACAGCCAGCTCCACAAAGTTTCAAAAAACGGCCAGCTCTGGAAAGTTTTGAAAAACAGCCAGCTCCACACAAAGTTTTGAAAAACAGCCAGCTCCACACAGAGTTTCAAAAAACAGCCAGCTCCACACACAAAGTTTCAAAAAACAGCCAGCTCCACACACAAAGTTTTAAAAAACTGCCAGCTCCACAAAGTTTCAAAAAACAGCCAGCTCCGGAAAGTTTTGAAAAACAACCAGCTCCACACACAAAGTTTTGAAAAACAGCCAGCTCCACACACAAAGTTTCAAAAAAACAGCCAGCTCCACACAAAGTTTTGAAAGACAACCAGCTCCGGAAAGTTTTGAAAAACAGCCAGCTCCACACACAAAGTTTTAAAAAACAGCCAGCTCCGGAAAGTTTTGAAAAACAGCCAGCTCCGGAAAGTTTTGAAAAACAGCCAGCTCCATGCACAAAATTTTATAAAACAGCCAGCTCCACAAAGTTTCAAAAAACAGCGAGCTCCACATTTTAGGTTTGCCTTGGTAATTCTCGTGTTTAGGATCCATTATACTGCTCTCTCTATCTTTTTGTCACTCAAGATCAACAGACTACCAATGCTACCTGTTGTGCTTGCTCACTATGGGGGGTGATGCCAAACACCCAGAAGTACTCAACTGCTTTCCTTCTTGCTGCCCAGGGGTTTCTGACCAGAACTAATAGAAATTAAAAAGCAGATGGGAAACAATAAAAAGAACGCAAAAACAATCAGTTTAATGTCTTGATCGGGACTGAAAAATAGATTGATCGGTATAGTCGACCGATTGAAAATGACAATAACATTGTTTATTCTTTTTTTTTTTTTTTAAATTTATTCCCTTTTTTATTATTATTCATTTTATTTTTAAAAAAAAGGAACAATCAGTTTAGCGTCTCGATCGGGACGGAAAATAGAAATAAATCGACATAGTCGATCGATTAAAAAAAACAATGGTAACATTGTTTATTCTCATTCAGTACACGTCCATGAGGGTATCTTTTCTTTTTTGACCTCTAATTTGATGTGCAATAGTTATAATTCTCTCCGATGGATCTGCATAAGAAGTTGTATTCGACACAGCAGTCAATGATATGATTGTAGAATCAAGAAAGGGAACCTTCCACATGAACGTCATTAAACATCGCACTCGACGGCTTAAATGATTGAATCAAACTAGTTGATGATTTCAAAACAATATTATTATTATTATAAACTGACGATAGTTGAACATCCCATATTGGCTAAGATAGAGGTTCGCTATTCCTATTCGAAACGTAAACGTTAACTGTTAAATAATCACTGCTATCTCTTGCATCGTATAAGTGAAGAGCATCACCACTTTCTAATGACAACAATACTTCACAAGATTGTTTTATTGCGTCGTCAGTTAGTTTGAAATACACAACACCATTATCACCTACAGGTCCTGCTCCCCAAGTACTGTGAATTGTTGCGATACATCCATTACAAGGTGGTGTTGTTTTTAATATAAAATTATATCTAATTACTGTTCGACCATCAGCTTCTAATAAACTAGTGTGAGCTTTGTGTGGATCAAGAAGTTCTAATCCTTCATATAAAGGAGTGCTATCACCATCAAGACCATCGGGGTACTTTATATCTTCTAACATTGCAAATGCTGTTCCGTTGTGGAACTCATCGTAGTTCCGTGTGCCTGATGTGTAGGTTCCAGGAAGTGCTTCTAATTCAACGCCATGACCACATGAAGCTGAGCCAACCAAAGCTGTCCAGTGTATAGGAAATCCTCTCTGTCACGTACAAGTTTTTAACCATCTTTAGGGTCTTGTAATCCAATTCATACGGCTGGAGGCACAGCAGAAGGGAGATCCCTTTCTTCAGCTCGTCGTGTATTTTCTCTAACTGTTTATCAAACCTGAGCCTGTTATCAATGTAAACACCCAGATATTTCACTGAGTCCGTGATTGGCAATAGGAAGGCAATTTTAATTTTCACTTTGACATTCATCTCGTCGTGGATGTTTAACATCAGCAAATCTTCTAAGTCTTGTTGAGTCCCGATGGGTTTCCCCTCTACTTCGAGGACCGTTTCGCCACTCAATCAAACAAACAAAATTAACATTCAATTTTGGTTACATGCAGGGGGGGAATTCTTTTCCTCTAAAGATCTTGGTAATACCGACCTCTTCGGTCGCCTACAAATATTGTGCTTTCTTACAACAACACTGTTATCTCGATTCACGCAGCATGACTGGCATGAACATGGTGATGGTGACGGTGAAAAGTTCGAAGAACGTCTTGCTGAGAAGCGTGATGGAGAAAACCATGATGGTGAGAAACGTGAAGAACTCCTAGGCGAGAAGCATGATGGTGAAGAGCGTGACGGAGAGAGCGAGATAGAGACAACCATGACGGTGAGAAACGCGCGAAGAACATCAAGGTAAGAAGCATGATGAAAACAACCATGGCGGTGAGAAACATGAAGAAAGTCTTGGCGAGAAGCGTAATGGAGAAGGCCATGATGATGAAGACCGTGATAAAAAACGTGAAGAACGTGGCGGCGAAAAGCGTGATTGGGAAAACCGTGTTGGGGAAGAACCTGACGAACGTCTTGACGACGGGGAAGACCATGACGGTGAGAAACGTGATGATGAGAAGCCTAGAGACCACAACAGTGAGAAGCCTGAAAGCCATGACAGTGAGAAGCGCGAAGAACATGACGGTGAGAAACGTGATGGAAAAAAACAGGAAGAACGTGACGGTGGAAATTACGAGGAAAGTAACGAAGGTAATTATGAACACTCCAGAAAGTCATTGCATACCGTCCTTAAAGTAGAGAAGTCACTCAGATATCATTCGGTCAATTGAGAGACGCTGTTTTGAAATCAGCCAACAAGAACGGTGTTGTCGTAATGGATGTTGCAATTCTGTTTGCTTGTCTGACTTCCGCATGTGTTTCCCTTGCCTGCCCTGATACGGTTGAGTTAAGAGTTGCTGTTGGATGTGTGGAGGGGAGTGAACGTGAAAGAGAAGTTTCAATAAGTGAGTCCGGTTCATCAACTGTTGAATACAATTTGACGATGGAAAAGGGAGGGAATTTCAGCAACGCTGTTGGAAACATTGAATCTGACGTCTCGGCAGAATTTGAAAGGAATGATAATGACATTATATTTAATTAGATAATGTTAGTTCTATACAGTTTGTTCCTTGGTAAGAGTACAGGAGTTTATTTTTATTTTTGCATCCACACTTTTTGTATGGTAGGAAATATGATTGACCCGTTAGATCACGTTCACAATTCCGTTCTCCGTTTTGCCCTCCGTGTTTTTCTCCCTTTTCCTTTTCCCTAGTTGCGTCGCTGAAACTAAACCAAACCAACTTCTTACTTTTAGGTTAAATCGGTCTCAGCGACTGCGAAAAAGCAAAAATGCCGGCTAAGAAAGCAACAACGAAGAACGCTAAGAGGAATCTCTCCTCCGATTCGGACTCCGAATCGTTCACCACACGGTACACTGTTACCGACGCGGCGGCACGTCCCTCAAGCCAAGGGTCGTTGCCCCCCCTTATCGGGGATCCCTCATCCGGGGACGCGTATGCTGTTCCCTCATCCGGGGAAAACAACCCCTCGTCCGGGGGGGAAGTGACCATGAAAGTCACTAAAGAACAGTTCGAAGCATTGAGTTGCTTCCTCCAGTCCCAAAGAAGACAAAAGCCGGCCATAGTGCCGCATCGGGTGTCCACGTGGTCGGGATACCTATATCCAGGCCCAGACCACGAGGCTTTGTTAGCATCGCTAAGAGCCGCCTACCCCGCCAGGTGTACAAATCCGCGCCAGGAGGCCAACAACAGCGACCACGAGCGTCGCGTGCTAATCGCAGTCACAGAAAAGCTAGTACGTAGTCTAGCAGAAGGCGGCCAAGCAGCCGACCCTACACTGGTGCAGGAAAGTATCCAATTGTTAATAGACAGGATGCATGCCCAGTCGGTGAGGGAGCAGTATAGCTCTTCGAAGCCGGGTATCGAATTCGAGGCGTACTGGTGGGGAAAGGAAAGGGCGTTGGAGAGAGGGGTCGATGAGTACCTGGCACTCGAAGACAAAATCTCCAGGAGATTTACAAAGGAGAAAGAGGGCAGAAGCAGGGACTCCAGGCCCCCCGCAGGCAATCAGCGGATAAAAATACGCCGATGAAGCCAGAGGTCGTCCACGTCAGAAGGAGGAGGAGCTTACAGAAGAGGTGATCGAAAAATTAGTGCTCGAAGCCGAGAACATTCTGCAGCTAGCCCTGGCAGAGAACACCTGGAAGACCCTAAAATCAGTGTTGCGCCGTTTTCTTCAATTCAAGGAAAATTTACAGCTCAGAACCAGCACAACTTTCTCGAACACGGAGGCTCTAATTCTGTGGTTAACAAAGAAATTAGTAATAGACGAGATCTCTCGGGCAACAGCACTCCAGTACTCGTTCGATGCCGCGGCAGCTCTGGAGCGACTGCGAAAAAGCAAAAACGTTTTGTGTGTGTTCGTAAAGGGTTTTTCTGATTTCCGACTAGCAGCACCAAGCCCTATGCAAGTGATTCTTTAACCCCATTATACTTCACCCCTCAGGAATTACCGAACAAGATCAAGGCTCAATCATATTTGTTGCCATCTAATTTGTTATCTACTTTGCACATTGCTATTTGAAATGTATCTGTCCGCCGTTTTCGAATGCTTTGTGGATTTAGACTTTGATTTTTTTTTTTTTTTTTTTTTTTTGAGAATCACAAATTTAATCTTTTTTGCAACAATCGTAAAGAGAAATGTGAAACACAGCCATATGTTCTAACATTCAATAATCAGCTCATTGATTGGGTTATTGTAGAGGAAATTAAGCCACCGTTTCCTTTGGCGTGTTATCTCCCGACTTATTGAATGATATTTCTTCTCTCTTTGTTTAACCAGGTCGCAGGCCAAGTTGTTTATTTATATTTTACTCTTCTCTATTTCTGATGTCTTCACATTTGAATTCCCTTATTCAATCAATCTTCTTAGCGACCAGCTCTTCTGGTTGCTGGTCCTTCGCAACTCAATTGTTAAGCCACGAAGTTAAATTATAATTCCTCAGTACAATTATTTATAATTCAACTAACAGGAAACATTTCAACACAAAGCAACGTAGTATAAACAAAACTTTGAGGAACTGTAGTGTAGATGGCAGAAAAAAGAAAAAAAAATTGACTGAACATCTCTTGTTGTCCAATTCTCCCGATGATAATTCTTTAGTTGTAGGAGTTTTTAAGAGGCTTTAATGAGTTAGATTGTTCGCATTTAATAGTGTTGACTTTGGTAGTTATGCATTACTGCAATGCTTGTGAAAGTAATTTATTTTTGATATGTTCTTTTGAAGACTTTCTCAAAATGAGAGAACAGATACTGACCATAATTATCATTGGAAAAAGAAGCGTAGTAGTTAGTCATTTGAGTATTAATGATTCACTTTTCTCTCACAGAGGCACTGCTCATTAAACGAGAGCTGCCAAAACAAACAAAAATACAAAAAAGGGAAGAAAGATGTTGTTACCTGTAGAGTGGGTCTATGTGGAGAGGACCTTTCTGGTCATAATACTGGGTATTCTATGCATCATGATGGCTGCCTTTGGAGAAGAAAGACCTGCAGCGCAGTCAGTGTACACAACAGGGTTAGTTGCACTCTCATATTTTATAGGAGAGCGAACTGGATCGATGGACATTGGAAGTAGAGGAGCAACTTACTTAGGAGTTTCCGTGTGGCTGGTGTACCTTTTATCATTCGCATTTATGTTATACTGTACAGTTGCAATAGACTTGTCTGATGAACGAAAACTAAAGAGAGCAAAAGAGTGGTGTACAATATCTATTGCGGCATGTGCTACTTTGTATTGCATTGCAAAGTTGTCTATCACCAACTTACTAATAGAACGTCTTCGCATAATACGAAATACTGGAATCCCACGTTACAGTGATAGAAAGTGGATGTTCCCAATGGCTTTAGTACTTCCGTATGCAATATGTCTTGTCTTCTTACTGATTGATATGTACCACAAGTATCACGGTAATGATTGTTATATTGGTGTCTATCAAAGAGGTATCCTCATCCTCATTATCTGGAACGCAATTTGCTCCTTCACGATAGGAGGAATGTATCTCCACACACTTGCAAGAAGCGACACGAGCCGTCAAGTTAGAGGGGCGGCTTTTAGTAAAAAAGCAATCTTGATTCCTGAAGGTATGACAAAGATGTCTATTATTGGAGCGACTACAGTCTGGATCTGTGCCTCGTGTGCTAATTTAATGACATTTTTATACAAAACTGCTTACAAGGAACATATTTGTCTCATGAATTGCTCTGCAGACTTGATAGTTGGAATCATTGTGACTGACTATTTATCTGGATTGACAGCAGAAAGAGTTCAGCAGGAAGCGTTAGCCTTTGTGATAGCAAAGAAAATAGGAAGGATGGAACTGGATGATCTTGGATACTTGTTTGAGTTGGAGGAACCGAACATCATACAGACGTCATTTAGAAATATAACTGCTATCTTACAACAGTTTAAAGCCTATGTACCACGTTGTGTTCTTGAGAACATTGACGCCGTTATCAGTGTTCCGATACCAGCGATACCAATAGATGTTGTTCGCCCTCCTAGTGGTGAAGTAACCATTGTATTTACTGATATTAAATCTAGCAGTCTGATTTGGGGTGAACTCCCTGATGAGATGCGAAGTGCCTTACGTACTCACAATAAAGTAATTAGAGAATGCATTACTCAGTGTCAGGGATATGAAGTTAAAACAATTGGTGACTCTTTCATGGTAGCCTTTGAGAATCCGACATCTGGAGTTGAGTTTGGGATTGCTGTTCAGATGAAATTATTTGAAGCAACTTGGCCGGAAAGTCTTTCTCAACTTGCTCCGTGTAGAAGTGCATCGGGCGCATGGAATGGTGTCCGTGTCCGTATTGGAGTACACCATGGATATGTCAATGCTGAAGCAAGTATGATGACTGGTCGAGTTGATTATTTGGGACCAACTGTCAATACAGCAGCCCGTTTAGAAGGCATTTGTGAACCTGGTGGTGTTGCGGTTTCCGCCACTACACTATCTCTAGTAGCGAGAGAATATATGAGTGAGAGTAACCCGATTATTATTGAGAAGGGTGAAGTGGCACTGAGAGGTATTCGTACACCTATTAAAATTGGAATATTATATCCTTGTTCTCTAGGGTTACGTTCTGAGGGTGACCGACCACCACCACAATGCGTATTATTTCCACATAAACAACCATTACAACCTATTCATAGAAATGATTCAAGTATTGGTACTTCAAGATCGTCATCAATGGTATCTCTACTGAGAGATGATCCAACGTCTTTTATTAAAAAAATACCGTCAACCTTGGGAAGGCTTATGATCCGTCCTCGACCGTCAGAATTCGGATGCATAAACGATACCTTTAGTTTGGTATCTACTTGCTTAGCAAGAACTGACGGTATCACTGTAGGTGTTACAGGTAATGTTGTCACTTTCTCTTGGAATGTCTCAAGGCGTGTGGATAATCATGCTTTATCCGCACTCAGGTTTGCTGACATGTACGCAGCTTATCAACGAAAGGGTCAAAGACCTTATTTGCTTTCTGTATTAGCAATAGCTACCTCAACATCATACAGTGGTTCTATTCGTGCTGGTGATGAAAAATTCGTTACTGTTGTTGGTGATGCCTTGGGACTTACAACAACTCAGCTTTACTTGGCTGAAGAACAGCAGATCTTTTGTACATATGCATCAACTCACCCACAAAAGATTGAATATTTAGCGAGTATTTTACGACCATTAGACATAATGAATCTCAGACGTCGACTCGCCCTGCCTGAAAAGATTCAAGTCTTTGAGGTTTCAATTTGTGGGTGGTCTGATGGACTTAACCTATTCGAATGTGGTGAGGAGTTGGGACTTGACAAAGCTCAAATTATGTTTGAATCTAGAGCAGCTGAAATAGTAGACACGAACAACACACCAATAGTTTTTAATTCATATGTGTGAGAGTTGGAAACCAATCACTTGCGTTGCGTTAACAATTCACGTTGTCTCATACGACAGCCATGACACACCAGACTAGACTGCATCTGATTGTTTCACTTCGAGTGATGATTTGATTAAAATATCACCTGAGTGTGGTCACAGTTGAAGTGACTAAATGGCAGCCCGATTAGACCGATGCAATTAATAAATTCATCGCTGGACCACTAACAGAAATTCCTTTTGACAAGTGACAGGTGGCCTGATGCAGTAAGAGTTTGAATTGCCGAGAAAAGCTCCGTCGTCGTTTTGCGCAGACTGGCGCACTGTTTTACTTTATCGCACTTACTTTACACCAAGTTCTGTGCGACTTTGTGCGAAATGAGGGCCAACCCTTGTTCCCTGCGTCTCTCCCCGCTAATTATGGTTCTTTAGTTTTTCATACGCCCAATCATCCCTACCCCTCACATCCAGCTTTCCTTATTTACAAATAATCATTGGGAAAGGGGAAAAAAAAAAAAAAAAAAAAAAAAAACAACAAATACTGGCAAAAAAAAGAAAAAAAAGAAGGAAAAATAATAATAATAATAATAATAATAACAAAGCTTTCCCTGCTGCGCGAGACTGATGGGGGGAAAAGAAAAAAAAGTGAAGGCCTCAATTTGGATTTCTGTTATGTCAAACTGACGATTGGTGACTGTAATTTGTCCAGTTTTCTGATCGCCTTGAATAAGCTATTGGAGGTTGGAGGTAAAAACATTCTTTTTAGATACTCTGACACTCTTTACTAGCACGACGTGATTTTTCACGTGACTTACTTCGATTGGGTTACTTGTACTTATTTTTTCTTTTCTCCCCTGTCCTCGCACCTCGTTTTTTTTTTTCTTTTTTTTCTTTTTAAAGTTGAGTCAAGCGACTTTTGGTCGGTTCTCGTATATTTATTTTTTATGTTTTTTATTATTCGGGTCCTTCTGCTGGCACATGTTGCACTGCGGCAGCTGCGTAACCGCAAAACACTGTTGCGAACGTGCAAGCTGATGGTTTAACCTTATACTGTTGCATTTCAGTAATGTTTTCCCCTCCCACCTGGCGACAGACTACACTAATCGATGTTTTTTTCGTTTCACTTCATTACATAAATGAGAGAAACTTATCGCGTTTCCCCCTACCATGTCCTTCCTATGATATGACTTTTTATTGGAGCTTCCTCCTTTTTTTGTTTTGTTCTTCTCTCAGTCACGAACTGAGATGGTGAAGCGTAACGGTGTTTTGTTATTAAATTTTAAAATTGAAAAGAAAAAAAAGAAAACAAGAAAATGTAATAGCATGTGAGACCAAAAGAGTGAACCTCCCAAGTTGCTCACTGCTGGCAATATGTGTTTGCCTGAATTTCGCTTTTTTGTTTTTATTTTCGAGAAACCATGAAGCGAAAAAATGCTGCGGAAAAAAATAAATAAAATAAAATAAAGATAGCCAAACTGTTAAGCTACTTAAAAAGTTACCGCTATTTTCATTTTTCAGTTTTTTTTTTGTGCTTGAGAAAAAAAAGTTAGTATTTTTTTTTTTTTTTTTTTTTTTTTTTTTTTTAAATTTATTTTTTTAATAGTCGTCTGCTTATAATTATTAATTTTTTCCTTTCCTTCTTTTCATGTTTTTTTTTTGTTTGCCGCTTTTATTTGTATGTTTCTCGTTTGCTTTGATTAGGGGGAAAAAAAAAAAAAATTGAACCGAAGTATAATTACTAGCTATGTTTGAATTTTCCCGTCACGTTATTTCTGTTCTGGTATTTTGGTCTGTTTTTTTCCCTCACAAAAAAAAAAAAAAAAAAAAAACTATTTTCTCATTTTCCTTTTCCTCCCCTGTCGTGTTTTTTTTTGTTTTTTTTTTAACAACAACAAAGATAGGGCAACAATAGTATCTTCAAGCATTGAATTGAGAAACTAAATTTATCTTTCTTGTTGTCAACTTGCAACTCAAGTCTCAGTAAGCAGGAAGGTACTGCTTTATAATTGAAAAAGAATTTCTCTGTTGCGATCTGTGGTTTTAAAAAAAGTGTTCTTATGACGACAAGAATTGATATCTTCGACCCTTTAAATCTATCTGGAAAAAAATAAAAAAAAAAAAACAAAAAAAAAAAAAAAGTTTTGTAAATAAAACTTGGCAGCTTGCACAAGTTTGTATCCAGTTTCGTCTATACTTGCAAGCTCCTCTCCTGCGCGATGTGGCACGCAGAGGAGGTCCGATATAATTAAAAAAAAAAAAAATGAAATAAAAAAAAATAGCAAATCAAGCCAATAAAGACGATACATTCCACTTGTGGGATGATTTTTTTTTCCGTATTTCCCTTGTTGTAATTTAAAAAAAAAAAAAAAAAAAGTAGAGCAGCGCCCTAGCTGATGCTTAAACAAATTGTTATGGGTATCTTTTCATTATTATTTTATTTTTTTTTTTTTTAACAACAAAAAAAAGGAATAATTATTGTGAGAAACTGTTCTTCTTGCAATATTTTAGCTCTTGCATTGGTTCTTCAAACTGTTAGTGGGTTAGTCTAAAAAAAAAAAAAAAAAAAAAAAAAAAAAAAAAAGAAACATGCGAATAGTGAGGGTTAGGTTCCTTTTTCTTACAGTTTGACTTCAGACTGATTTTCTTTAACGACGAGATTCTGTTTGGTGTTTTTTTTTGAAGCCTGTTTAAAGATTGAACTTGCACCACCTCAATATTTTAGCTGTACAATTCTTTTTTTCTTTTGTACGGTTTTTTTTCTTTTTTTTTTTTTCTTGAAATCGAGGTTTTACGATAGAATAAGGGGAAAAAAAAAAAAAAAAAAAAAAACCCATTCGTGTAGTACAACAATTAGTTAGTGAATTTATAAAAAATTTTTTTTTTCTTCTTGCGTGTAAATTCACTGTGGTTAGTTCACGTTTTCTGTCTCCAAGTCTGGTCAGCTTGAGAGGGAGTTGTGATATTACAAAAAAAAAAAAAAAAAAAAAAAAACTCATATCCCCTTGTGACTTTATTAACTATAAATTGTTACTGCTCAGCTTTCCCTGTTAGCTCACCTAGTTTTTAATAGGAGTGAGCAGATATATAATTTTTTTTTTTTAAATAATAATGTTAAAGACAACTGTGATAATATTGCTCACATATTTGTCATTTCAGTTTTTTAATTGTGCCTTGTTAGACTGCTCAAAAAAAGTATGATATTTTTTGTGCTGTTTTTTTTATAACCTATTGCCACCGCCTCCATGTTACTCCAGTTACTGAGAAAGGTGTTTTTTTTTTTTTTTTTTTTTTTTTTAATTTCTATTTTTTGTTATTATGATGCAGTTTCACTTTAGGCGATGAATCCAATCACTGGCTTGGTCCGCTTGGAGGTTGCGAGATCGAATGTATTGTTATCAACGTTTTGAGGGTATGAGTTCTTATTGCAGTTTATTACCCTTGTCGTAGTACAAAAAAAAAAAAAAAAAAAAAAAAAAAAAGAACTTTTCCCTCATTCTTTTTTTACCTTACCAATCAAGTGGCTTCTGCGTAGCGAGCGAGTCAGACCGAATCTTCGGCTGGCGAGGAGTATTGTTATTTCTTTTTTAAAATTTTGTACGGTTTCGCCCATCGGCCTCCTATGCATGAACAAACAACCCTAAGTAACTTAGTCTTTAGATAGTTCGCAAGCAGTCATAAGGCAATCTGGACGCTGGATTCCAGATAACGTCCTGACTTCTTCAACTTTAACTTGTCTTAAATAGCTGATTTCAGCCTGTGTTTTCTGCTGTATCAGTCTTGGTTTGTCTTGTCTGGTTTTTTCTTCTTTCACACAAATAAAAACCAATTACAATACGTTACAAATTCTCATTTAACCCAATAATTGCAAAAAACAGTCTTGTGTTCAAGTAGTTTTTATGCGTCATCAACCACACAAACTTCAAATTATTTGGTATTGAAGCATGTTAACAATTTCCCTCATTTTTTTTTCCCTGCTTATATATTTTTTTTTTTTTTTTTTTTTTTTCCTCATAGAAAGCCGCTATACGTTAAATGTTATAAGTTGAACGTTGATTGGCATATCACTAATAAGAAAAAAAAAAAAAAATTAAAAAAAGAAAAAAAAAAAAAAGATCGAAATTTTTTGTTGCCAACGTTTGATTTTTGAACCCAAAATTATATGTTGCGTATGAACATTAAAAAAAAAAAAAAAAAAAAAAAACCAACGATTTCACCTAACTGACTGTCACCGCCTTGAAAAGTCAACCAATACAAAAGGCCGGGAATATCTTAGCTGTGAATTTCTTTTTTGTTTTACACGCCTAGGATAGCAGTAGCTTGGTATTTTTATATCACCCTTCTTGACCGCGTTTTGGCAAGCCGTTGCCTGCTTGCTTGCTCTATTATGTATCTTTTTTTGGAAGCATTCTTGAAAGTATTAATAGGCGTCAACTTCTTTTTACCTGTTATTATCTGTGAGAGTCTTGTGGTGAGCTTCTCCAGAAATATTTTAATTTTTTTTTTTTTTTTTTTAAATTTCAATAAAATAAATTAAAAAGTGTTGATTAGTGATTCTGGATGATCAAAAAATACACATCAAGTTCAATACACTTAAAAGCTGATTATTCAGTAGTAAAAAAACAAGTGAACCTTAAAAACAGATATGGTTAATATCAGTGGGTGGGTTTGTATTCTATTATTGTGTCGTAGAGTTGGGGAGTTTTTTTTATTCAAAACCCACACAACTAAATCTAAAGCTACTCACTGGTGGTAGTTTCGACCCTGAAGTTATCCTTGCGGGTTGAAAAACAACAATGACAGACCTGGAATGTACGTCTCTTTTGTGATTGGAATGCAATGCCATCACCCGTTACGCTTCTTTTAGTTACCCCCCCCCTCCTTTTTATCTCTGAGCTGCTGTTTTTGTATTCCCGTTTGAAAAATTATTTGTTTGGTTCGAATTCTCTTCGAGCTAAAAAAGAGGTTGGGGAGTTTTTTTCTTTTTTTTTTTAAAATATGAGTTTCTGATAACATCACCGGATACCTTCTCATAGACCCATTCTTGTAGTTTTTGAAAATATTTCTTTTTTTTTTCTGCTGAGGTAGAAAGTTAAGCGTTGCGAGCTTTCTTTTTTGCTAATTTTTTTTTTTTTTTTTTTTTAATCCTTCTTAAGTTTGCTATTGATTTCATTAGCCTTATTTTTTTTATCTTTTAGGCTGGCTCTCTGCTATTCTACTGGAGACGAAACTACATTTTTCTCTTTTATACAAATGCTCCTTCACCTTAGGTTGTTGGAGGATATCTCCATCAATTTTTTGATGTGTTTTTTTTTTTTTTTTTTTTTTACTGATCATGCTTGATTACGTCAGCTAAGGTGATCCTACGTGGATTTGTGTTGCTATTATTAATTGGCATCCCTTGGAGAGTTGTCAGTTTTTTTTTGAGTTGTCACCCGCTGTGTTGCCCACGTAATTGGTTATCTATGGTTCTGTTTGAAGATTAAGCAGGACTCCCTTCAAAATCTAAAGGCTGGCTCTCTTTCCTTACTAACAACTGGTACGAATGAAAGTGTCAGACAAATGTTAACGGCTCTGAGACCCCAAAAAAAAAAAAAAAAAAAAAAAAAGCTTTTGAGAGGGTTCGAAGTCAGTTTATTTTATTTCACCAAACCCCCCCAATTATTAAAACCTTTTGACAGATAACTTCCCACCTATGTTTAAATTAAAAAAAAGTATTAAGTTATGCCCCCCTCACCACCATTTAATAGTTTCCATCACCAGGTGGTTGGATTGTTACTTTTTCTTGTTATGTTGTTACGATGTGTAAAATACAGTTTTTTGTATTACAATTAAAAACCTATAACTCCCCCCCGTTCACCTACTGAGAGCTTATCGAGGTTCTCAAGGCTGCTTCTCTGCTATCGATCGCGAAAGGAATAGATGGCAGTTTTTCTTTTTTTGTCTGCCGTTATTGTCCTGTTCTTTAACCTTTTTACTACTTTTGGATTATTTCTATGTTGCGGTTATTCCTTTTTCAGTATTTATCTTTTTTTTTTTTTTTTTTTTGGTGCGTTTTTTTTTTAAATGAAAAAAAAAAAAAAAAAGCGAATTTGTGTGTTTAAAAACAATCAAAACAATCGGATGAGTTTCTCTCAATCACTGTTCCTGTTTGCGGGACATTGATTGATTTAAAAAAAAAAAACCGTAGGGAAAAAAAACAAAAAGAATAAAATTTTTGTTATTCCGCTAATGTTGTCCCACACTCAACATCTGTATGTTGAAGAAAGCACCCATTATTGACTGTGTAGCCAGCCATTTATTTCCACCAAACTTTTTTTTTTTTTCCCTCCTTAAATTCTTCTTGTTGTGTGGCAGCGAATAATATGACAAAATGCCACTTTTAGTTTTTGGGTGAATGAAATGGGGAAAAAAAAAAAAAAAAAAAAAAAAGATTCACACTACTTACTATTTCTTAATCTTCATGTTCGCAACTTTCGAGGAAACGTACCTTTTCTTTGATTAACAACTACAAATATTCTTTCAGTCAAGTACTTTGATATTGATTTTGTTTTTTAATACCTAAGGCTGTTACTGTTTTTACATTATCAAAGTTTCACCCCCATAAATTCTTCCTTAAAGGTATCTTGCGTGTGGCACCGAATACCACTTTAGTTTTAGATGAATAAAATGGGAAGGGAAAAAAAAAAAAAAACAGCACTACTTATCATCTCTTAATCTAACTGTTAGCACTTTTTGAGAAAATGGCTTGGAGCAGAAGTTATAATTTAACAACTGCAAGGATCTTTTTATGCCAAAGAAAAGTAAGAAAAGAAGAGGTCCTCTTGTGTAGTCCGTTTGTTTCCCCATCCCGTGTTGGTTTTTTTTTGCAGCAAAAAAAAAAAAAAAAAAGGGGACAAAGTAGTACAAGATAACCTGAAGCTACTAATTATTATCTTATTTCCGTGAGTGCATTTTTGTTATTTTTTTTTTTACAATAAAGCTCAAAGTACTAACTTAACTTGTATAAATCAATAAGAATACTTAGTTACTCAATACCTAACCAAATGTGAGGTGAGCGTGTGATCTCTTCTTTAAAGGAAGAGTTGGGTTGATCAATAATTTACAGTCAGCATGAAACAATAACTGTATCGATATCCTTAAAAAGAGGATTTCTATTTTGGGGTCGACTCTATGTGCACTTACTACAGTGCCTCACGCTTTTCCTTTTTTCTTCAATATTATTATTATTTTTTAGTTTGGTAGAATTGTTTCATTTGGAGGAAAAATATTTAAACAAAGCCAAAGCGAGATTGTGAATGTGTTGTGGCTAGAGCCCTCTGGGCTAAGCTGTTTCTGTGGTTTTTTTTCTCTCTCTCTTTTTCTTTCTCTTCTCCCTCCTTTATTTCCCCCCTTTGTTTCTCGGCCTTGCAGACGAATCCTTCGCTTGCGCATAAACTTGTTTTTTTTCCTTTTTTCCTTTTTTTTTTTTTTTTTTTTTTTGCATTAGCTGAGAAGCACAGCAACAACAACAACAACAACAACAAAGAAAAAGAAGCTTCTTAACTTTCAAAGCAACCCACCACAACTAAGGTCTCTGCATTACCGAAATTTCACGATTTTTGTCATGCTGTGGTACACCCCTTGTGATGGTACAATAATACAACCGAACTTCTTTATGTGTGAACTTCTCCAGAAGTTTAACTTATACTTCGATAAATAAACAAATAAAAAATAAATATTTTTTTTAATGCTGAATATCAGGTTACGACTGTTGCCCCATTTGCTTCTGTTTTTTTTTTCCCTTCTTCTTTTTAGTTTATCCCTCCCTGTTGTATTGCATTTTTAGTCAAACAAAGAAGGCAAAATACTTTATTGTAGTAGCATACAATGTTGTTGAGCTCTTTATTTCCTCTTCCTCTTCTTTTTTTTAAAATTTTTAATTTTTATTTTTTAAAAATAAAACCAATCGGCTATTGCAATACAATAATTTCCATTTCCCCCCCCCAATAATTTTTGTTTTTTTTTGTTTTTTATTTTATTTTTATTTTTTCAAGTAAATAAATAGTCCTTTGTCATGATTGAAGGTATTTATCCCAATTTCTTCCAGTTTTTGTTTTTTTCTTCTTCTTCCGATTCCCTTGTTTTCTTGCGTTTTCTTTAAAATTTAAAATCGCATTTTTCAAATATGCGGTAAAGTGCGGCGAGAGTCACTCTTTTATTATGCACATAAAAAAATTTGACGATATCGCTTGTTGTTTGTATTTATCTTGAGATAATTATACATAAAGCAGTTTACGAAAAGGAAGTCTTCGGACCACTACCACGACTGTCTTCAGCATAGGCGTGGTGTACACTGTGTTTGATTCGGTAATTAGGTAATTATCGTATTACTTGGTTGGTCTGATTTTCTGAGGTTCAATCTTGTATTCATCATACTGAAAGGTTCGTCTTTCCATTAAGAAAAAAAAATAAAATAAAATACCTGTTTGTGTCGAATGCTTTGTGGGCTGTTTGGTGTTACGATAAACCAGTCCACCCTCGAGGGTATAAAGCAATCGTTTCTTATTACAGATTTTAATAAACTAAAAAAGGGAGTCTAGTGATCGGAGTAATCGTCTGTCGTGTAGTAACTCTTTTACCCTTTCTTACGATCTAATAATTGACTACTGTCGGAACGTATTGAAGTAGGCTCTCGGTTTATTCCGCGTTGCTAGTCAGGGATTTCAAAATATTTGTATTTGACATGTCGAACCATCGATAGTGGTTGACTAACAAACACGATCGCATATTCTCTCTTCTCCCTTTCTGAATCAATTACCCAGACTATTGGCGTTATTAGCCATCTCTGCTAACAAATAAGTGTGGCTGCTATACTGTACTGGCGACATTTTCACACAAGCAAAACCAAGGCTTTCCACCATAAAAAAATGATAAAAATATTAAATGGAATAGGGGATTCTCTTAAGTGCAACTTAAAAGATGTTTAACTTGCCCTTTTTATTTTTATTTTCTTCTTTCTTCTTTTCTTTTCCTGTTTATAACAGATGTCGCTGATACGGAAAATGATGATTAAATAGTCGTTCGGAAAAACTGAAACCAATTTGATGATGTTACCCTTATCAATTCCATTGTTGTTCTTTTTACATGTCAACCGGGATTGTCCGAAACCTAATTTGTTTTTAGCTAGTTTCAAGTTACTAGCCTGCTATTCCTACTACTTTTAATTAGTGTTTTCGAGATTCGGTATCATAAATCCACAAAAAAACACTTTATTAAAAAAAAATAAAAAAAAATGTATTATTTTTCTTTTTAATAGTAAAATACAGTTTACCTATTGTTAGAGCTTAGGTTCTTAACGGGCAAATCGAATGGTGACAAACTAATTCAAGTCCAAAAGAGAAAAAAAAAAAAAACAAAAACGGAATCGTTAAGAGCCTGTTTGTATCTATCATTCACGTCGAGGTACCTATTGTGATTACCCGCAATTTTTGCTGTAAAGCTCATGCGCTTATTTTTTTTTCCTTAACCCCTTCACCTACGACTACTAACGTTGTTGGAAAAACTCCATCGTCGAAGGGGAACGAAAAAAAAAAAAAAAAAAAAAAAGAAACATTGTTTGTCGTGAACCGGCTTCATTCTTTTTATTAATGTGAAAAGAACTTGTGCAATTCTTTTGGGCTGACTTTTTCCTAGCATGGCGGAGTTAGGTACTTGATTTGCGCCGTGAAACTTGCTGTTCCGGCTGATTAGCCGTTTGTTTTTTCTTTTTCCTTACAAACTTTTTTTTTTTTCTATCTTGTTTGTATAGGTTTCCTTCTTGCAAAAAAAAAAAAAAAAAAAAAAACTAACTTTTCTATTTCCCCAATTTTTTTTTCCCCATCACCATCCTCTCTCCACACTGCCACTTGTTTTCATTTTTTTTCTTTGAAAAAAACTTATTCCCCTATTTTTCTCTAATCCCCCTCGTTCTGGTTATTGTCTTAGTGAGTCAAATAAAATCTTATTTTTTTGTTTTGGTTTTCCCGTTTTAATTATTATTTTCTGCAGGTAAGAAATACAAGTCAAATATCTTCACTGATGCTTATTGTGGTAATCTTGTTACAAACATCTTTCTTCAGTATACTCCCCTCCCCCTTATATACGAAACATTTGTATTTTACGTACAAACTCGAACAGTTAACCCTCCCTTATTAAAAAAATGATACTTCCAGCAGAATGAGTATATTTAGAAAGAGTAATGCTGACATTCTTATTGGGTTTGGTGTGTGTTATTCTGCTATCAGTAAGGCAGGAGAGAGCTTCTGCTCAGTCGGTATTTACGACAGGGATCCTGACTGTAACTTATTTTATTGGGGAAAGAACGGGAACCCTCGGAATCACAGACAGAGGAATAACATATTTGGGAGCTTCTGTTTGGTTAGTTTATTTGCTTTCATTCGCATTCATGTTCTTCGCATCTATTGCCATTGATTTGGAAGATCGTCCTGGAAGGCCTCGATTCTGGTGTGCGTTATCAATTTATGCATGTGGTACGGTTTATTGTGCAGCAAAACTTGGTTTACTAAATATACTGATGGAGCTCTTACGGATAATAAGAAACACTAAAATTCCTCGATTCCAAGATCGATATTGGTTAAAGTTAATGGCGCTGACGACCCCCTATTTCATCGTCTTGATATTCGTACTTATGGATTTGGTTTCTACGTTTCGTGGAGATCCTTTAAAATGCTATGTTGGGGTGTATCCACGAGCGATCATCTTAATCATGGTTTGGAATACAATTGTCTGTACGCTTATTTGTTTGCTGTATTTAAAACTGTTCAGAGATTCAGAAATATTAAAAAAAAGAACGAAGGAAAACAAAGCATTGAACCAACCCGTCCAAAACATCCTAATTCCACCCGGAATGTCAAAGGCTTCGATCATTGGAGCGACCGTGGTGTGGATTTTTGCTTCAACAACTAATTTCACTATTCTATTAACGTATCCTTTACTAAAAGAATACATTTGTCTCATGCTATGCACTATTGATTTGACCATTGGAATCATTGTAGCTGACTACTTGTCGGGTTTAACTGCTGCGAGAATTCAACGAAATGAAGTTGCTAGTTTAGTAGCGATGAAGATAGCTAGAATGGATTTAGATAGCGTCGATGAATTCCTCGTTGAATCTGACAATCTAAATATAATTGAGGCGGCTTTAAAGAGAATAATATTAATACTAAGACAGTATAAAGCTTATGTTCCGGTTTCTGTTCTTCAAAATGTTGAAGAAATTATTTGTGTTCCGATGTCTGGTCATGACGTCCCTAAATCTGAATACAAACACTGTGAGTTGGTAACCTTACCATCACCTCCTCCTGTTGGAGAAGTGAGCATCGTTTTTACTGACATGCTGTCAAGTAGTTTAATTTGGGCAGAACTTCCTGATGAGATGAGAGAATCACTAGCGATTCATAATAAAGTTATCAGAGGTTGTATTTCCATCACCAGAGGTTATGAAGTTAAAACTATCGGAGATTCTTTTATGGTCGCATTTGAAGAGCCGAGCAACTCTTTAGAATTCGCGTTGTTAGTTCAGTCGGAATTATTTGAATCAACGTGGCCTGATGAACTATCTCAACTACCAGTTTGTAAAAGACAACTTCCTGACTGGAATGGAATTAGAGTCAGAATTGGTGTTCATTACGGGCCTGTGACGATCGATGCTAATGATGTGACTGGTCGAGTTGATTACTTGGGGAATACAGTAAACACTGCTGCTAGACTTGAGGGCATTTGCTTACCTGGTGCTGTAGCTGCCTCACATCAGGTGACGTCAGTAGCTCGAGATTTCTTCAAGAGAGTTCGAATACCTCCATTTGTTGCTGACAAAGGCGCAGTTCAACTTCGTGGAATCCGAGATATGATTTCCTACTCATTAGTCTTTCCTGATAGTTTATCAGGTAGACTGCAAAGCTGGAAAATAAAAGCCAGGCCTCCGGTATTGGTACGAAAAAGTTCCCTTACAAGTTCAGCTGTTAGCAGTTTGAAGTGTAAGTCTATTGCCGATCATCCTTCATTCGTATTAAGGAAGACTCAAGGAACTCTTGGGAAATTATCAGCAAAAGCAACACCGTCGGAATATTATGCACTAAATGACACGTTTAGTTTAGTATCAAGTTGCCTAATTAGAACTGAAGGGATCACAATGGGTATTATTGGAAACGTGATGAGCTTTACTTGGAATATCTCAAAGCCTTTAGAAAACCATGCCGTCAACGCTCTTCGATTTGCTGATATGTTTGCATCGTATCAACGTCGACAACATAATCCTAATAAAGCTGGTTATTATCTTCGCTCTGTGATTGCTATTTGTACCAGTGAAGTGTCAGTTGCGTCAATTCTCGCTGGTGATGAGAGATTTGTGACAGTTTTGGGAGACGCGATTAGTCTTACTCAGGCTCAACTTACGATTTCAGAAATCAACGGAATCTTTTGTTCTTATTGTTCTCTTGATAGTTGTCAACTTCGAGTTGTTTTACCTCTTCTTAATGAAATTCATACTCTTGGAATTGTACGAAAACACTGTACTGTTCCTGAACTCATTCCTCTTTATTGTGTTTCTGTGTCTGTCTGAAGAGATCTCGATGTTTGATTTCTCATGTGAAACACTCGAAGCTGTCGGTGAGGATTTTATTAAATTTGACAAAATTCGAATCATCGAGGATAGTTCAACTGGGTTGATTTTCGTGTGACGATTTTTTTTTCCCTCTCTCTTTTTAAAATTAATTTTTTTTATATATTTACACGGGATTCCTTAGACAGAGAAAAGAAGAAGAGAAAACGAACGACACTCACCTCTCGTTTGTTTATCAATTCGAGTTAAGTAATCTTTTTGGTTGAAATTACGATTTAGTTTTTTCACTTTTTTAGTATTTACGTCAATTACAGTGTGTATACCTACACTAACATTTACTTTTAGTCAACATGTATCTCAGAACTAATGTTGAATTAGGTGACTATCCTCCTCTAAATTTTAAATCTTTAATTATTTTTCTGTTTATTATTTAGTAGCTCAATATAAATCCGATTTCTCAGGTCCGGCGCAGTTATGACCTTAAACTGACTGTCATCTTGCCTGATCCTTTTGGTTTTCATTTCTTGCTGAGTGATATGGCTATGTGCTGCCCAAATCTTTTGTGGTACATTTCTAAAGCTTTTCGGTAAGCCCACAGTACACTTATAATGCTTTGGACAACTGGGGGTGAACGATCCTCGGTACTGTTCCGGGGGTTTCTATTTTCTTTCGTGGAGTGTGGGCATATGGCACAAGTGGTCGTATTATAAAGAAAGATGTATATGAAAGAAAGAAGATTTTTTATTTTTTTCACCTTCCCCCCACTCCCAGATCATTTCTCTTTTATTTTCTTTAGTTGTTTACAACCTGTTAGCCTCTGGGCAAGGTGGAGGCCGGAAGTCGATCACTTCCAGCCAATACTATGAAACTACAATCTTCGCGATTGGGTCCTTACTGATGCGGGCTACCCAGACCCCTCGTAGTCATCAGTTTGTATTTTGCTAACTAAACTAAACTAAACTTCCCTTTCAGTACGAAGTTTGATTCCATTTGGATACTTGTGTTTTATTGAAACGGCAGCTTTTTTTAAATTGTTGTTAAAAAAGTGTAAGTCACAATTTTGTGAGTGCTTTCAAGCTGCTCTTTTACTTCTTCTTCGCAAACTGTCGGTTTCAGACTTTGAAGCAGTCAATCTGATCCGCTGTTGATAGTTCGAAAGAGGATTCGCTGATAAGTTTTTTTTGTTAGCATCTCTCGACCTCTTTTTGCCTGGTGATCTCTATTTTTTATATTACTTCCCTCCGATCATTTTTTTGTTCTTGTCTTGCTTGTTGTGGTGATTTTAAAACCCCCCTTAATGAAATGTAGCTACCAAACTAATTTCCTTTATTATGATTTTGCACCATCTATTTATTTTTTTGGTTCACTTCCATGTGATGATAAATATACTTAATTAGCAAGTCGTGTTGTGATTCCCGTTATTAGGAATTGAGTCTTTTCTTTTTCCAAAGGAAGGTTTCGTCCTCGTTTATTTCTACACACTCAAAAAGTTCTTCCACAATAGCTGAGAAGACTAGTTTTGCAAGTCCCCTTTTCATTCTGAAGGGGGGAAGGTTTGCTTTTGTTCAATCCCCCCTTATATACGATACATTTGTATTTTACGTACAAACTCGAACAGTTAACCCTCCCTTATTAAAAAAATGATACTTCCAGCAGAATGGGTATATTTAGAAAGAGTAATGCTGACATTCTTATTGGGTTTGGTGTGTGTTATTCTGCTATCAGTAAGGCAGGAGAGAGCTTCTGCTCAGTCGGTATTTACGACAGGGATCCTGACCGTAACTTATTTTATTGGGGAAAGAACGGGAATCCTCGGAATCACAGACAGAGGAATAACATATTTGGGAGCTTCTGTTTGGTTAGTTTATTTGCTTTCATTCGCATTCATGTTCTTCGTATCTATTGCCATTGATTTGGAAGATCGTCCTGGAAGGCCTCGATTCTGGTGTGCGTTATCAATTCATGCATGTGGTACGGTTTATTGTGCAGCAAAACTTGGTTTACTAAATATACTGATGGAGCTCTTACGGATAATAAGAAACACTAAAATTCCTCGATTCCAAGATCGATATTGGTTAAAGTTAATGGCGCTGACGACCCCCTATTTCATCGTCTTGATAATCCTACTTATAGATTTGGTTTCTACGTTTCGTGGAGATCCTTTAAAATGCTATGTTGGGGTGTATCCACGAGCGATCATCTTAATCATGGTTTGGAATACAATCGTCTGTACGCTTGTTTGTTTGCTGTACTTAAAACTGTTCAGAGATTCAGAAATATTAAAAAAAAGAACGAAGGAAAACAAAGCATTGAACCAACCCGTCCAAAACATCCTAATTCCACCCGGAATGTCAAAGGCTTCGATCATTGGAGCGACCGTGGTGTGGATTTTTGCTTCAACAACTAATTTCACTATTCTATTAACGTATCCTTTACTAAAAGAATACATTTGTCTCATGCTATGCACTATTGATTTGACCATTGGAATCATTGTAGCTGACTACTTGTCGGGTTTAACTGCTGCGAGAATTCAACGAAATGAAGTTGCTAGTTTAGTAGCGATGAAGATAGCTAGAATGGATTTAGATAGCGTTGATGAATTCCTCGTTGAATCTGACAATCTAAATATAATTGAGGCGGCTTTAAAGAGAATAATATTAATACTAAGACAGTATAAAGCTTATGTTCCGGTTTCTGTTCTTCAAAATGTTGAAGAAGTTATTTGTGTTCCGATGTCTGGTCATGACGTCCCTAAATCTGAATACAAACACTGTGAGTTGGTAACCTTACCATCACCTCCTCCTGTTGGAGAAGTGAGTATCGTTTTTACTGACATGCTGTCAAGTAGTTTAATTTGGGCAGAACTTCCTGATGAGATGAGAGAATCACTAGCGATTCATAATAAAGTTATCAGAGGTTGTATTTCCATCACCAGAGGTTATGAAGTTAAAACTATCGGAGATTCTTTTATGGTCGCATTTGAAGAGCCGAGCAACTCTTTAGAATTCGCGTTGTTAGTTCAGTCGGAATTATTTGAATCAACGTGGCCTGATGAACTATCTCAACTACCAGTTTGTAAAAGACAACTTCCTGACTGGAATGGAATTAGAGTCAGAATTGGTGTTCATTACGGGCCTGTGACAATCGATGCTAATGATGTGACTGGTCGAGTTGATTACTTGGGGAATACAGTAAACACTGCTGCTAGACTTGAGGGCATTTGCTTACCTGGTGCTGTAGCTGCCTCACATCAGGTGACGTCAGTAGCTCGAGATTTCTTCAAGAGAGTTCGAATACCTCCATTTGTTGCTGACAAAGGCGCAGTTCAACTTCGTGGAATCCGAGATATGATTTCCTACTCATTAGTCTTTCCTGATAGTTTATCAGGTAGACTGCAAAGCTGGAAAATAAAAGCCAGGCCTCCGGTATTGGTACGAAAAAGTTCCCTTACAAGTTCAGCTGTTAGCAGTTTGAAGTGTAAGTCTATTGCCGATCATCCTTCATTCGTATTAAGGAAGACTCAAGGAACTCTTGGGAAATTATCAGCAAAAGCAACACCGTCGGAATATTATGCACTAAATGACACGTTTAGTTTAGTATCAAGTTGCCTAATTAGAACTGAAGGGATCACAATGGGTATTATTGGAAACGTGATGAGCTTTACTTGGAATATCTCAAAGCCTTTAGAAAACCATGCTGTCAACGCTCTTCGATTTGCTGATATGTTTGCATCGTATCAACGTCGACAACATAATCCTAATAAAGCTGGTTATTATCTTCGCTCTGTGATTGCTATTTGTACCAGTGAAGTGTCAGTTGCGTCTATTCTCGCTGGTGATGAGAGATTTGTGACAGTTTTGGGAGACGCGATTAGTCTTACTCAGGCTCAACTTACGATTTCAGAAATCAACGGAATCTTTTGTTCTTATTGTTCTCTTGATAGTTGTCAACTTCGAGTTGTTTTACCTCTTCTTAATGAAATTCATACTCTTGGAATTGTACGAAAACACTGTACTGTTCCTGAACTCATTCCTCTTTATTGTGTTTCTGTGTCTGGGTGGTCTGAAGAGATCTCGATGTTTGATTTCTCATGTGAAACACTCGAAGCTGTCGGTGAAGATTTTATTAAGTTTGACAAAATTCGAATCATCGAGGATAGTTCAACTGGGTTGATTTTCGTGTGACGATTTTTTCCCCCCTCTCTCTTTTTAAAATTAATTTTTTTTTTAATATATTTACACAGGATTCCTTAGACAGAGAAAAGAAGAAGAGAAAACGAACGACACTCACCTCTCGTTTGTTTATCAATTCGAGTTAAGTAATCTTTTTGGTTGAAATTACGATTTAGTTTTTTCACTTTTTTAGTATTTACGTCAATTCCAGTGTGTATACCTACACTAACATTTACTTTTAGTCAACATGTGTCTCAGAACTAATGTTGAATTAGGTGACTATCCTCCTCTAAATTTTACATCTTTAATTATTTTTCTGTTTATTATTTAGTAGCTCAATATAAATGCGATTTCTCTTTCGTCGAACTTTAATTAAAGAGTTTTTTTTTTTTTTTTTTTTTTTTTTGATGTTGTGGTATTACTTGTTATGTTTTCCCTTTCAGTACGAAGTTTGGCTCCATTTGGATACTTGTGTTTTATTGAAACGGCAGCTTTTTTTAAATTGTTGTTAAAAGTGTAAGTCACAATTTTTGTGAGTGTTTTCAAGCTGCTCTTTTACTTCTTCTTCGCAAACTGTCGGTTTCAGACTTTGAAGCATTCAATCTGATCCGCTGTTGATAGTTCGAAAGAGGATTCGCTGATAAGTTTTTTTTGTTAGCATCTCTCGACCTCTTTTTGCCTGGTGATCTCTATTTTTTATATTACTTCCCTCCGATCATTTTTTTGTTCTTGTCTTGCTTGTTGTGGTGATATTAAAACCCCCCTTAATGAAATGTAGCTACCAAACTAATTTCCTTTATTAGGATTTTGCACAATCTATTTTTTTTTTTTTTTTTTTATATTGTTTTTATTTTTTTTGGTTCACTTCCATGTGATGATAAATATACTTAATTAGCAAGTCGTGTTGTGATTCCCGTTATTAGGAATTGAGTCTTTTCTTTTTCCAAAGGAAGGTTTCGTCCTCGTTTATTTCTACACACTCAAAAAGTTCTTCTACAATAGCTGAGAAGACTAGTTTTGCAAGTCCCCTTTTCATTCTGAAAGGGGGAAGGTTTGCTTTGTTCATTTCGTTAAGGGAAAAAAAAAAAAAAAAAAAAGAAAAATGAAATAATGATTTCGATTTATTGTCAATACCTATTTTTTATGCAGCACCCCTAACCCTACAAAAGATGCCATCTCGTAAGAAGAAGGTCGTTAAGTCTAAGCGTAAGACTGAGGAACTTGATTTAGACCTTCACGGTATTGACAGTGATGAGTTTGAGGAACCAATCAAAAGAAGTCGATTAGACGACGAAGACGCGGACATCATCTTCAACGGAAAGAGAAACATAATTCCAGAAGAAGACTACACAGATGTCAGAGGATCAGTTTATAAGATAGAAGGAAAAGACGAAGACGCTGGTCTAGGAATTCGCGACAAAGAAGAAGAAGACGCTGCTAAAGAAGAACAACAAAAGCAACTTTTAACAATGAATATGGATGATTTCATACCAAACGATTTAGCTACCGCAACGAAGAAGAAATCTGTCAGAAAAGATGATCTGAACGCTCTAACAAAGTTCCTTGAACGAGCAGAAGATCAGGTTATCAGTGAAAAGGTTGCCGTTGACTACGCCTCCCTCACCGAGGACGCCAAGCAACGTCTTGTTCGTCAGGAATTCCCTGAAGTCGCTTCAATGATTACCGATTTCAAAGAGAAACTAGACTACGTGAAAAGCGTACTGTCTCCTCTTATAGACAAGGTCCAAAGCGGTCTGCTTCCTACCAACGAGGGAGTTGGATTTCTTGAGTTGAAGGTTTGAATTGTTATTTTTTATTTTTATTTTTTAAGTATCATTCGTCTACAAGAAGTCAACTAAATAAAACAAATCAACAGATGCATTTATTCATTACTTACTTAATGAATCTAACCTTTTATCTACTACTGAAGGTTGAGGGAAAGCCTGTTAAGAATAACCCTGTCGTGAAGTATGTCATTTGAGGAGTTTTTGTTGTCAAAATCAATAACAATAACCAATAAAATAACAATCAGGAAATTGATAGAACTCAGAGCCTACATTGACAAGTTGAAACCGATTGAGAAGAAGCTACAATACCAAATAAGCAGATTGTTAAGCAAGGCTGCTCTTCAAGAATCTGGTGTTGCCGCTGGAGATACCGACAAGGCGAACTTGACATCTTTAGCAGACGTAACGGAGGAGTTAGGCGACACATACACCGCTCCTAAGGGAACTACGAGAGTAATTGACAAGGCGGCGAAGAAGGCTAGAGAAGAACACATGGAATCTTTATCTGGAAAGAACAGACAGACAATGGAAGAAGGAATGATGAAGAGAGCAGTTGGAAAAGGAAAAACAGCGACCCTACCTGCTGAAGAAGGCTTTGGAGAAATAGACTCTGGAATAAGTGGAACTCTATTAGATAATAAAAAGAGTGTTATGTCTCGAGTAAAGCAAGGCTTTCGTGTACTTGACGAAAACGACCTTTCCGACCTCGAAGAGGAAGCCGAAGAGAGTTCTGAAGACAATCTAACTAGCGAACCAGAAGAAGAAGATGCTTCTGAAAACAGTGATGAAGAACGTGCTAAAGTATTCTATATGGAGGAACTAGCTCGTAAGGAATCCGCAAAGAAGTCAAAACTTCGTGCTGCCAACGCCTCCCGCGTTGATCGCAAGGCCTCAAAACAAAAGGAGTCCTTCGGCCGTCACGAAGGAGAACTTGTCGACGGACACAGAAAAATTTCACAAGAAATTACTACCAACAGAGGTCTTGTACCTGCTCGTAACAAGAAATTTAAGAACCCTCGAGTGAAGTCTAAGTTCCGTGCTGAGAAGCTTGCGACAAAGGTTCGCTCACTTGTAAAACCTATTAAGAAACCACTCACTAAATATCAAGGTGAGAGAAACATAAGAACTGACGTAATCAGAAGTAATACACTCTCTTAAGGTCAACATTTACTGACCAGTTTGTTAAATAGCGAGCAGCGTGGTGATGGAATTAACTGACTACAGTCTGCGTCATGTGTAGAATCAACATTGACCAGTCAACAGGTGGCTTTATTCCGATTCCACAACGGATGACAGGAAATAGTAAACGGCTACTGCATCGTAGGAAGACAGAAGGCACTCTGAGATTAAATGTTTTTAAAATATTTGATCACATTGTTATTAATCGTTCTTGTGAACAACCCCCGTAGGTAATACACCTTGCATGGAGAAAGAAAAAAAAAAAAAAAAAAAAAAAAAGAACAGTTCCTCCCACCTGACGTCCTCCATCCCCAACCCGTTTCTTATCAAGCTTCACATCATTACGTTTTATATGTGTATTTATCAGAGTTTAGGTATTTGTTGTTTTGAAAAATGAGATTTAAATTAATTCCATCTCCTCATAATAGTAACTTCTTAGGATGAAAGAAGGAAGACACGACAGCCTCACGATAATCACATGAGTTCAATATTGATACCAAAACTATTATTATATTTATTATCGGTACTGCTAATACCTAATGTGGTGGATTGTAATACTTGTGGAACACGACATACTATCGAAGTAGATGACAGAGAAGTGATGTACCTAATCTCTTGTGGTGACGACAATGACATCACAGGAACCTATCCATTAGTAGTATCCATGCATTGCTATGGAGGACGTCATTACAATGAAATCGATAGATACGAGAGCATCCTATCACAGTATGGAAAAGCTATATTAGTATCACCACAAGGAATGGGTCGTAGCTGGAACGCTGTTGAGTGTTGTGGGACAGCTGCTGCACATAATCTTGATGACGTTGGGTTTATTGATAAATCGATAAATGAAATAATAAAAATAACTAACGGAATCCACAACGGACAGATAGCTACAACTGGTTTTTCAAACGGAGGATTTATGTCAATGCATATGACCCAGTACTCTTCTCATAGAATTGTTGCTGCTGCTTCGATGTCGGGATACAGATATGAACGACCTATCAAATCAACACCTGTCCTTCTTCATCATTCACTTAATGATGATAAAGTTTTATCAACTGGGTGCTGTAGTACATCAGTTTGTTGTTGTGGTATTTCATCAAGCAGTTGTCGTTCTATTTCTGATTGGTTTCTAATGTGGTCATCAATAAACAGCTGCATGCCCTCAACAAGAACAGCTGTAACTATGGACATGACATGCCAGTATTCTGATTGCTTCACAACAACAATCTTATGTAAACATAACTATCCTGTACACTTTGATTGGGCAAAAGGATCACCAAATCTGTCTGTTGAGAAAAACATCCTTCGTTTTATATTTGATGAATTTTGCAAAGATCTGCCTGGTTGCTATGTGAAACAGCACTCACCATAAGCAATGCCACTAATTCTTCTGTGTAATATAATATTCCTTTTTTTTTTTTTTTTTTTTTTTTTTTTGAAGTTATTTTTACAACAATTACACAGTTGTTTTTCATTAGCAAACTATTTCATTTAAACAGCCTGACTAGAATGTCTGTTGTGACTTCTGCAGCTCCGTTGGTACCATCCTGCGTATCAGGTGTCAGTGCTCGCAGCTCATATGCTGGTACAGCTATTGGAATGGTAAGAGATTTGATAAACAGTAAAAAGTATCAAATTAGAAATCAATTCGTAGACGGGACAGCCACCGTCGAGGAAGCTAAAAAGGTTCTTCATGAAATCCTAAAAATAGATGAAAGGATCCTTCATAAGGTAATTGAAGAAGCGAATCCAGTCGACGGTCGTATTCTAATAAAGAACATCGGAAAGGGTCCAGAAGTAGAAGACCAACAGTCAACAAATGATCAAAAAAGATACGAAGAAGGAGTTCTAAACAAGTCTATGTCAATCATCCTAAAGAGATGCAAATCCCAAGTCGGACTCGGAAACAAACGTCCCACCAATATCTTAGGAAAATTACAATGCGATCCTCCATATGCTGTTTTAGGTGATACTGAGAGAATGTTAGCTTTGGAATCTGCCAGTTTGTCATTCCGCACTGATCAAATTAGAAACTTTTTTCGAAAACAATTATCATCATATCCCGAAGAGCATATTCCACATAAAGCATTTTATAATACTCTCTGTAAGCTACTACAAGCGTCTCATCATCCTTCTTCATTAGCATTAGATCAGATATTAGATACTATGAAAGTATTAGATTCTAACAATACTGGTTTTGTTAGTCTAACAGAGTTCTTAAAGAAGTATAGTTTAGAATTGTTGAAGAAACCTTCAATGAGAGTTACTCTCGGAAGAGAAAATCCACTTCGTTGGTCAGGAGTGCCGCAGGTATCCAAAACGGAACCTGATGAGCAAAAGCACCCTCACCCACCCAGACCTCCACCAAACTACATGAGAAGTTTACGATCATCTGGTCGTTGTAATGGTCTTCGTTTGGCTGATAGTCAATGCCTCAACCTCTCACTTTCTGAAATCTCACGTAGAGATGGTATTCGCAAGGGGAGATTACAACCTCAAAAGATAACAAAACCGCCTTCTGGCCCTAAACCCCACCGTAAGCACATCCACAGCCACAACAACAGCCGCAGCGCATTGCAAAAGTATCGCAAGAATGCCAAACAGAGCACTGACCGACGATGTTTCAGTGCTGGTCATTCCTCTGCAAGAGTCCCAAATATGAGTTAATATTAATCAAACAGCGACTACCGTACCTTCTAACTTGATGCTTTGATTATTCTCAGATGAGCAACAGTTACTTGTTATCTGATGTGATGTGTTTCCTTTTCGTTTTAAGAAGTGCAGGACAGTTTCCACCGTCTTATTGTACTCGCGCGTTTGTTTTAAGAAAACCTAATTAATACTTAACACTTGATTACTGTAAGGGTTGATGACTTTATTATTTCATTGTTTACTTTCATAACAGTCTCTGTTGAAGTAGTTGATTAAAACAAGAAGATGGTTTCGGGCAATGACCCGCTGGTGTACACCAGAAGTAAGATACCTCTGAGTGAGGAGGTAGACTGCATGAGAGTAAAATTACTACGAGAAGAACACAAAAATGTTGTCACAGATGCTCGGGTTCGAGGACGATGGAAAGATGACAGAGCACCGCGACATGAAAGCTGGGAAACCATCGGAATGATGAGGGCGGAACAGAGAAGACCTCTGAGCGCTCCGATGTTAAGAAAGAAAATTAACTGCAGCAACTCAACAGATAACGTGAATAAAATTATTAAAAATAACAGCACTCGAATTCTAAACATCGCAATGAAACCAAAAAGACGCGTTCTAATAGAGGAGTCAAATATTTCACCCCTCAAACATCAAACGAAATCAACTAGTCCGAAATCTCTCCCGGAAACCCTTTTAAGATTTCTAAACAGCAAAACTAATTCATTAACGCAATGCTGTTGTAGTGTTTTCGACTATCTGAAGGTAAGTGATTCAGCCAAGGCTGAAATCCCTGAAGAGTGGTACAAATTAGTAATGAGGCTCTATGATGTAATCTTACCAGTGGTAATGGCTGATCCTCCTGACTGTTGTGTTTCTTTAAAAGAAAATATGACAGCGGATGAGATACTATCATGGATTGATACCAGGATCAACGAAGTTAAAGACTCAATGTTTTGGAGAACCGCATGCACAGAAGGACAGATTCGTGAAACCCTACTTGGTCAGGTAGCATCCAGAGACTTTAAGAAGTACAGAGTTAACAAATTAGGTGCAGCAAAGAGCAACGCTGAACCGAAATTCTTATCATCACAAACAAACGAAATGACGATGAGAATGACGATGAGAGGATGGAAAGAATATTCCTTCAGAAGGTCGAGGTTGAGAATGATGTCTGAAAACCGAATCATCAAATTAATTCAAAATAATTTAGTAAAAATAACATTCATCCGCTGGAGGACTTATTCCTACAGAGAATCCACATCAAGACTCAACTGCACTAACGACAGTCTTCTTCAAAGTCTTCAGTCAGCAATCGATAATAACATATCAATACACAAACAACTTCAGAAAACTCAATACGTAAACAGAGAGATAAGATCAACGTGTGATATGTTCGAATATCGTTTTAACGAATTAGAAAATCAACTGACAGTCAGAAGTGCGAAAGATAACAATCTTTTATTCGATTTATCAAAACCTGTTACTGATCTTGATGGAAGCATTCTATCAACGGGAATCTTATCGTTCTGTAGACCTGACTTATCAGCGTCTGCAGTTGGAGTAGCAGGTGGAAATAGCGGATCTTCTAATGTACAACTTGATGCAGATCCTGATTACTACACTGCGTGGCTTATTCGTGGGTTCCCCACTGTTAGAAGGGACTGGATTCCAAGAGAAGTACTCCTCCTGTGGGTGAATCACGTTATAGATGAAGCCTTTAAGAACCATTCAAATAAAACTCAATCGGCTGTCCTGATGCCTCAATCGGTGTTGACGATTTGTAAAAATAAATTATTAAAAATGTCATCGCTAAGTGGAATAAATAAAGGTGTTCCTCACCCTGACAACATCACAACGATAGATGACTTGACTGTCGATACGTGGGCTGTTCTGCTATCGTGTGTCGCAGGTAGGGCATTGCTTGAATCGATAAAAGAAACAACTACTTCCCATGATCACACCAAAACCTTTGAAAATTGTTCTCAAGAAACACGATTTTGTATTGTCTGGAAAACTCTTGAATTGGTTGGAGTCGTTCAAGATGCTAACCAAGACAATTTTAAGAATAAAAATCATTCAGAAATAACTTTAATATTATCAAAGCTACTGTTGTATTTTGTAACTATGAAAATTATCCCCGAAGAAGACGCACTGACCAGAACATGCAAAGCGATTAGCGTTACTGATCCTTACAAACCTCTTCCTAATGTCATCCCCGCTATTAAATTGGAACATTTAATATCAGAACCTTTATTGCCATTGAAAGAAATTTCAGAAAATGAAAAATTATGTGATGCGGTTCTGTTGTGGGCTTCCCATCAGCTTCAAGCTGCTCAATCGTATTCAAGGAGAGTACGTCCACTGATGACTAATACATCTGAGTATGGTGTTTTTGATTCTGATTCGATTAATTTATCTGCTGATTGTTGTGAAAAAAAACCGAAAATAAAATATTTTTGGTGGACAGATGATACTCCATCATGGGACGACATCGAACCAAAGTACCGCTGCACATCTTTTTCATCAATCGACACACTTTGGAAATTAGTTCTGATAACACAGTACACTGTGAAACCTTACCTTACGGATATCCCTTTGTATCTACCGCTGAATCAGCCTGGAAATGAACAGCAGCAAGCATCTTATTTATATGAGTGTATGTCTATTATAAATGGGAACTCATATTTATATAATCCTTTGGATCCTGAAATCTTATCTGATGGTGACATTGATGTCAGGATGATGTTTCTCGTGTCGTTGTTTCTCGCAGCATGGGGACGGTTACGCCATGAGTCGGGAGGCGCTTCTATCATACCATACAATCATTCACAAAGTATGAGATCTAGGAAGAAAAAGAAACAAAAATCGAATAGAAAAACACTTGCAAGTCACCGTCAGGGAATTAAAGAAACTAACAGCAACATAGAACAACTATCGCCAATACAAGAAAACCCAGTTGATTCTTTGGGTACTGAATCACTAGGTAAATATGCATCAGAAATTGTTAAGGACAGCTCTGTTCAGATATCGTGGTTTAACTCAACTGCGGGAACTGATATTTCTGCGGAGGCTAACGTTTCTGGAGATCCGCAAATTGGAATTCAGCTTCCCGAAAACCATCCTTCACATAGGTTTGTTGAACCCAATTCGAAAGCAATGAATGAAATTACGAAAGTAACTAATCGACTGTCACCAGACTCTACCGAAACACTCTTATCAAAGTTACTAACATCTTGTTCAGGATGGCTCACATCAATGTACATTGCGTATTGTGGCAATGATTTACACCTCGGATTTGGTGCAGTTGCGGCATTACAATTTTCGAAAGACTGTTCTATGTTAAGTGACCCGTCATTTTGTTCTGTTTTGAGTGAAGTTACTCACCAGACGTGTTCTGTTGATGGCGGTACCAGAATCATGTCCTCTGATTTTACCATTTCAAGCCAATCGTTCACAAAGCGTACTCAGCTATCTTCTGATCAAATATACGAAAGTTTCACAAGAGCATATGAGCAATGCAGTTTTCCAATTACATATACAAACAGATCACAAGTAAAAGATATGATTAGCGTTGTTAAGAAGAAAGTTGTAAAGCTTAGGAGGTGTTTAGGTCTCACGGGATTTATATATTTTCTAATGGACGTGGTCGGATGCTCGTCTGAAGATGAAACGACTGTTAATAATCTGTATGAGCTATTAACCAATCAAGTCATTCAAGCAAAGACAAGTTCTTCAACTGTAATAATATCTCAGTTATATTCATCTGAGGGATCGATAGTGATGCAAGTTATCGGAAACGCTTTATCTGATGTCTTTGAAAAGCATTCTTTATGTCCAACAACAACTCGTTTATTAGTTGATAGGAGAATGTCACGAATCAGTGTTGTTGAGTTGTTTGAGAAGGTTAGGATCATTCCTGAAGTCGTTCCTGAGCAAAACTTTTTAAATCAACTTTTATTTATCTTTCAATTGTCAACATCTTCTCCTGTCTGTCAAAAGCCTTCAGCTGTGTCACCAGAAGCCAGTACTCTCGATGAGTGCTTTATCGATTACGCTGCCTTTACAGAAATTGTATTCACTCTTTCGCAATCAGTTGTGAGAAATCCGTACATCACGTCAGTCGTTCAGTTCTTTCATTTTGTGATGCATTCGTTCCTTCCTAGATTCCAATCGGTTGATAGACTGGATAAATAATTATTTTAAAAAAAAAACATTTACACGTAATTTTGTTGATTTTAATTTTATTATGGAATCTTATTGTTTTTAATTCTTTTTCTTTTTCCCCTTACAGCCGCTGAGATGGCAACAGCAGCAGTACCTCCACCTTCTCTAGATGAAGATATTTTAGTATCGCCGTCGTTTACTTCCTATTCAGAAGTTGGATACGATGCTCAGGATATCGCACTGAGACAGTCGTTATCTCATAGTATGGTTATGGATGAAGATAGCACTAGTCATGCATCTCACATTGAGACAGAAAATGTAATGTCAAAGCTCTTATCTGTGAAGCTAGCCATCGCTATTTTATGTCTACTGAGTATTGCCGTCAGTGTCTCTGTTACTACTGTGCTTGGTACAGTCGTTTGTGATGATGCTCTTGATGACACGAGAGAGTCAGCCAGTAATGCAACTGGTGAGTGTTTTATTGAAGCCTCGAACAGTTTAAATAAAAAAGCAGAAGATCTATTAGCCTATTCATCAACTGCAGTCAGTCTCATAGTCAAGTCATACTTTCAAGGGTTCTATCCCGAAATGACTGGACTGGTTACACTACTCAGCGAAACTCACAGAAATGCTAACAAAACAGATTGGAATGGATGGTGGTGGCCACTTCGCCACGAACTCATCAGGACTGTTGTTGCTAAGGAACCATATGGTCTTTCTTCTTATGGTTTTCAGTCTCCAAATCAATTACTGTTTGTTATAAAAAATGATGGCTATCCCCTCTCAATGACTCACAATAATGGTAGCATAGAGATGCATGACTATTCCACTCTTGGGCTTATTAGTAAACAAGGGGAGTACGTTTTTGTTTTTGCTCCTTATCCTTTGGTTCCAAGAAACAGTACGACTTGGAGGATTATAGCGGATGGCTTGTTTCCGTTGAACACACCGATATGGACAGGAATTCAAAATACGTCAACATTTGTAGCAATTAGTTTGACATATTACTATGTCGATCCAGGGAGTGGTATTCCTATGGAGGTGAGAGTTACTGCTTCAACTCCAAAAATTTCACGTTTTTTGAGAGAAATTTCCGCAGACACACTCAACGAAACAGGCGCCAATATATACCTGTTTCTGACTATAGGATCTACATGGGTGGCAGATCGCTATCGTGCCCTCAATACAGAAGAAGGTAATAGACTTGCTAATGTATATGACCAAACAGGGTACCTTACAGGTGTATCTCATGGAGATGAAACAGTTAGAATGCAAAGTCCTGTCGACCCAACACAAGGCTTCACTCAATTATTGAAAGATCACGAGGCAACTGATCCAGTCATTTCTGGTATCGCGAGGAATATTTCTAATCAATACTCAGAAGGTATTCAACCTCGATCGTATTCTAATATCACAGACCCAACAGACATCCAAACATATGTTACTCACATCAAAAGAATAAGATTAGACGGTATTGACTGGTGGTTGGTAACTGGCATCTCATCTGAATTCGTTTTCGGTGATGTTCAACGAGAACAAGTTTTAACAAAAGCTCGTCTTGACAGAGAGCAGGAGGATGTTGAAGATCGAACTACGAAATCTCGTATGCAGCTTATATTTATTATTGTAGCTTTGGGTATTGTCTTAGTTATGATCGCATTCATTTCTGTTCACTTTATATGGAACAGCACTATGTCTCTTAATCTTATGATGCAAAAGGTTGCTGAAATGCAACTTGAAGAAGTCTCTTTTAGCTCAGACAAAATATCAGTTTTCAACGAAGTCCGTCATATGCAAAAAGCATTTCAAAAAATGGTGAAAACACTGAAAGAATATCGAGCATACGTTCCGACTGCAGTCCTCTTGGGGGCTGCTCCTACAGTACACGTAGAACCACCAGGGGGTAATATTGCGTTAGTTTTTACTGACATCGTATCTTCAACTAAATTATGGGCGTTGTCGGCATCAGCAATGAACACTGCTCTGGAACTGCATAATGAAGTAATGCGTAAAGCTCTTACAGAGAATCATGGTTATGAAGTTAAGACAATCGGTGATGCATTTATGGTTGCATTCACTTCTGCGACTGATGCGATGAAATTTTGCTTTCGAGTGCAGAAATTGTTATTAAGACAAACATGGCCACGAGAACTAGAACTCCACCCAGTCTATTCTGATGTGCAATGTAAACAACTTATTTGGAGTGGTCTTCAAGTCAGAATGGGATGTCACTACGGTGAGGTCATCTCTGAAGAGAATCCTTTAACTGGTAGAATTGACTACAGAGGCTCAACAGTTAACATGTCGAGTAGACTTGAGGGTAAAGCATTACCAGGAACAGTTTGTATATCTGACAGTCTTCAAAAGATAGTAATGTCTGAATTACAAAAACTTGGTAATCCAGTTGTTCGTCCTCATGGAGAACACACTTTAAAAGGATTAGGAAACGGTCATCAACTACACTTGACAGTACCCAAAGCTCTTGGTGACAGATGTGGTACAGAAGGAGGAGGAGGAGGAGCTCCTGCTCAGTCATACGAAATGATGGTGACATCAATAACACCTAGTGGATCTATAGGTAGAATACCAACAGACCCTTCACAGATATATCAGTGTGATAGCGGTACTCCACGTAGACACTCAATACCTCAACTCCCCAAAGCCGTTGAAAACAGAAGGCCGAGCATCGGAACTGATAAAAGTAACGGATCAGACCTTGCAAGTTATAAAGGGCAAACTCCTCATTTAGCTGTTCCTAAGAAAACAGGTCTTTCACTTGTTAGTTCTCAAGTAACAGTAGCAGTGTGTAAGTTAATAGATAGTGATCCAAAGAAGATATTTGAACACTGTAATCTTCTAATTAGAGTAGCTGTTGAATCAGCGTCGTACACTGATGGAGTAGTTGTGAATGTAACTGGTAGTCAGTTGATCATCGCGTGGAATGCTTCAAAGAGTTGTAAAATGCATGTTGCGTCAGCACTTCGATTCTGCTGTCAACTCGAGCGTCGAACAGAAACCATCACCAGGATTGGTGTAGCTACTGGTGATATGCTTCATGGCAATGTTGGTACTCACAAACAACGTTTTAACACAACTTTTGGAAGACCACTTCAAGTCGCTGAAGCTGCAGCTGAACAAGCCTTCGACTTCGACACTTTTTGCATTTTTGCCGATTGCACACATGACGGAAAACTACCTCAAAACACGTCACTTTCTCCATTTCTCCGAACTATTGATATTTGGCTTGACGTGGAGCTTCAAAGACAATTCAATTTATATGAGGTACTAACTTCTAAGCTGACCGCACAACTAGAAGACGCCTGGGCATCTACTAGGGGGTATGTGTTCTTTTTTTATTACATCAATCGAGATAATAAAAGCTGATCATCTGTTATCTATTTAAATTAAAACAGAGAAGACAGTGAAGTGGTTACCCACAATAATGCTGTTAAAATGGTTTTATCAGGTAAATCTGAAGAATTAGAAAAGCTTCGGTTACAACAGGGAATGCACACTGAGGATAAAATATTGAGGGTATGTGTTCTTTTTTTTTTATCGCTTAGTAATTTTTTTTTTTTTTCTCTTAAAAAAAAAAAAAATTAAAAATCAACACAACAAACAGAGGGTTATAGAAATGCTGAACGACCGACTTGCAGAAACTGAACGTCCACTAGCAGGTTACCGTGTTGGCGTTACTTTTAATAGCTCTCCCCATACCATTTCGTGAATAATTTAATACCACAATTGCTTGCAGCAACTGAGGGAGTGTGTCCACTATTTATGTTTCCTCTCCGTTCCCTTTTTTTTTTTTTTCTTCTTTTTCGAAAAAAAAAAGAATCAATTTGTCTTTTCTGATTTGTTATGTTTTGGTTCATCGTGTCGTTGATTTTAAAAAAAAAAAAAAACAAAAAAAAAAAAAAACAAACAAACAAACCACCCATCATGTAGGCAAAATGTCACTTATAATCAAGTGCATTTAATGCTTATTGCTGTTTTGATGCATCACTCGGTGTTCTTTGGCTTTCAATCAATTCGGGGAAAAAAAAAAAAAAAGGTTTTCTAGCACATGTAGGGGATAGGCATCTGCTTCGCTGAAGTTATTTTGTTAGTGTTCCCTGTTGGTGGCTGTGATCTAAAAATCTTAATTTAAAAAAAAAAAAAAAAAAAAAAAAACTGTTTTTTCTTCTTCTTCATTCTATCTTTTGTGTCTTAGAGACGTGCGATTGAAAAAAAAGGAGGAACAAAAAAAGCATTTGTTTTTTGCATTTAACAAGTATTGTAAGAACGAAAAAGAATGTTGGCAGCACACGTAAACCTCCTTTAGCTTTATCAGTTTAAGTCGGTTCACGGTTTCGTGCACAAACAAATTGATTTTCTTTTCCTCCTTTCTTCCTTTCCACGTACACCTTGTTTTTTATAAAATCACATCTTATTTAATGAGAGAGAAAGGCATTTATTGTCTTCCCGATGGTTTTGTTGGTTCTGCTTATCTTATTGATTAATATCTAACTATGTCATTATAGTGGGCAGGCCCGAAATTCTCGCTGTCTTTTCACCCCCCTCCTTGAATTGTTGATTTGAGCAAGTAATTCGTAGGTGAAAAATACACTACTGCATTCCATTACCTCTGGTTTTGGCTTCCCAGGGCTCAACGATTAATTCGTAATTGAATAGCTCGATTCCGTACTGCACTGAATGACAACACGGAAAAAGAGATGTGTATGCAGCTAAGTTAGAAACATTTATTATAATGTAAAGTATTTACGTCAATTGCAGGGTGTATGCCTACACTAATTACCTTTAGTTAACTGTATCTCAGAACTAATGTTATATTATCGTTATGTTATTTATGATACAATACATTTGTATTTTACGTACAAATCAAACAGTTAACTCCCTCCTTAGAAGGTTCAGTCGGGTACTTTGATATTAATTTTGTTTTTAATACCCAAAAGTTGTTACTGTTTTTACATTGTCAAAGTTTCACCCCTCCTTAGTAGATGGATGCTTTCTTATCGGATCACAATCTTCCTTAGCTTTAAAAAAATGCAGTATCAAAATTACCCCCTTCCGCTTTCCCCCCCCCTCTTCTTTCATGCGGTTCTGCGAGGGAAAAATGAAAATAATAAGTGACAGTTTCTCCCCTTTTTTTTTTGTACCTTTCAAGCAGTATCAAAGCAGCAGAGTACGACAAAGCACGAGTCATCCTTTATAAGTCGTGCGTGTGGTTATTGATAGCTAGTGCTACTGCTCCATGATACTCTGAGAGAGGTTTTCTGGTTCTTGACCGACATAAAAAAAAGAAAACCAACCAACAGTGTGTTTTGTTTGCGTTGTGTGAGAGACTCGCAGGCTGTATGTACTAGATTGCGAAGGACATTATCTTTTTTTTTTTTTTGTTTTTTTTTGTTTTTTGTTTATCTTATGATTTAACTTAAGTCTTGAAATATGCCTTCTGCTTCCCCTCCTCCCACAACAAGAATGTTAAATTATCGTTTTGTGTTAATATGATACAATGCAGTTAGCATTTTATAAATTCAAACATTCGACACTCAACTTTTTTTCCTGTCTTATTTTTATACTTTGTTCTGTTGTACTGCTGATTTTGGTGACATTCTCGCGAGAGGATTAAGTGACTATCTTGCGTTTATATCTTTTTGTTTTTGTTGTCGATGCCTGTTTTTTTTTTTTTTTTTTTTAAATTTGTTTATCTCGAAAAAAGAGGCATCTTTTTTTAAGAGCAAAAAAAAAAAAAAAAAAAAAAAAGGGAAATCGTGACGACCACTACACGAAGCGCCACTATTTTTTTTATTTCGTGGACAAGTTTAAATTGTTTTTTTTTTTATTTATTTATTTTATTCTCCTTTTTTTTCTTTCTCTTCTATTTTTCACAGAAGGTTGAAAGTAAGTAATCTTCTCAGACGTGCTTAAATATTTTTCGTGTTTAATATTTTTTTTTAATATATGGATCTCTCGACCTTTCTGTGTCAAAAGCATTATTTTTTTTATCGTAAGCGATGAATTAAAGGAGACGCTTTGTAATGGCATGGGGTGCTCAACCGTTGTGTTGTACGTGGCCTCTGAACTATCAGGTTAAATCGTTGTATTTTGTAGGATGTACTGTTCCGAAATGAAAAAGCTAAATCTTCTGTCACTGTGTTAATTAGGAGATTTTTTAGTTTTTTTTTTTTTTTTTTTTCGTAGTTGATACTTTAGTTCTCTTTCATTCTGCTTTTTTTTAGTCTTATATAAAGTCTAGCGGTGGGATTCGCGAAAAAAAAAAAAAAAAAAAAAAAGACTTTTTTTTAATCTGTTCTTTTTCGACTGGTTTATGTTATTTGGTTTTTTTTTTCCCTCTCTCACTCTTCTCCTTTCTTTCTTTGATTGTTTTTCTTACGCTTATATAGATGTTTTTTTTTTTTTTTTTTTAAAGTAATTAATTGCTTTTGTTTAATCTGTCTTTATGGCGTGGCATTATGTGCTCACATATTTTGGCGATCGAAGCTTTTTGATTGATTCCTCTCATTTTAGTTTTTTTTTAATTTTTTTTTTTTATTGTTTTAGTTAGTCTCTGAAAAACTTTCGCTTAAGCAGCTCTTTTTGGACAGATATTGTCCGCTTCGTGTTGTTCATCAGGTCATTAGTCTGGTTAGATTGATTAGATAAGGGGAAATGAAAGGAAACTGATTAGCTCTATTTTTTTTTTCATTCCCCTCTCTTTTTACCAAATTAATGGTATCCCGTGAGCTTCTCCAGAAGTTTGATTTCGATAAATAAATAAGTAAATAATTAACGCGGTTTAGACTGCATGCATATTTTTTTTTTTTTCAGGACGACGACGACGACAGCCCAGCGTCAACGCTAGACTTCCTTAGTAGTAATTCCTGTACAGGGTCTCTGCTGAAACTTCTGTACTTCGAAAGGACTGTAGTTGTTTAAATATGGTTTGTTTAGCCAGGTTCTCTCAACAATGTTTTTTTTTTTTTTTTTTTTTTTTTTTTTGATTTTATTATTTTTTATATTGCATTTAACACGTACTGTAAGAACGAAAAACTAATGTTGACAGCACACGTAAACCCTTGATCACCTTAAGTCGGTTCACGGTTTCGTGCACAAAAAAAAAAAAAAACTCACAAAAATGTCGAAACTGGACTGTTCGACTGGTCAATTGTCGAGGTGCCCAATATCCCAAGGGAGGTACATTCGACCCCCCGATAGACCAATCCTGTGTGTTGATATCTGACTGCATTGTCAACTGTCCTGGAGACTTAATCTTTATTTCAGGAAAAATAAATTGAAAAAGAACAAAAAAAAATTAAACTAAACAAACAATATATTAGTCATTCCAAAAATAACCGTCCATTTTAGGGTTCCAGTATTTCATGGGTGAAAATAGGGAGTAAAACTTAAAACCGAATACCCATTTTAATCGCTTTTGCACCGCTGATTTCATTCCCGCTGCGATTCAAAAAAATGCAGCCGAGATTCAAAAAAATTGTGACATTTTTGTGTGGTGAAATCTTTGAATAATGGAACTGTTGATGTCTAATCGGCTGCCCCGGGTGCTAAAATAAAAGATCGGTATATGGTTCTATATCCGGCCGTACCTGGTCGGATGTTTTACTCTGAAGCAGTTACAAAGGCTGCTCGAAGCAAAACAGTACCTTGTACATCTTACACCACACTTAGCCTATTTTTATTTTTGATTAGGCTTAGCTCTTTTGGCAACTTTTACTGCTGGCTTTGTTCGTTTTCCTACCAGCAATGAACCGATAATAGAACTAGTTGAACGCAGCGATCTGAAACTGGAACTAGAACTAGATTCACTAGCCAGTAGAAGACTCACCAGAATCTGAGGTGAGTTCAGTTGTTCCTAAAATAGACTCACTCTCAGTGTTGGTAGCAGGTGAAAGTTGGCTCGCACCAACCCCCACATTTAGGCCTTTTGTCACAAAACTGAGCATATGAGATAGCTGTGTGAGTTCTGCAGAAGGCACTCCACAAGGCAAGGTATGGTTCTCTTACATGGAGGACTGTCTCTTTACTTGTCTCGCCGGTTATGTAGTCTTTGCTGAGGACCACGCGGTTTGACTCAGGGCGTGCATTGGAAATCCAGAAGTTCCAGATATCTCTGTCCTGGCTGCGCTGCTTTACTGATTGGGAGGGATCGTGCTGTTCCAGCCTCTGTAGCTGCTTACGCATTGAAGAATCCCTGACATGGGCATTTATCTGGCTATCAGTGTAGCCTAGCGTGAGACAGAGTCTCAAAAACTGAGAACGGACAGCAGGAACTGATTCTTTCACGCGTTCAAAAATATCGGAGAGCGGTTCCGGATTGATCGGCTCTGCAGGGATACTGACGGATGCGTAATGCGGATCATCACTAGTCAGCCTTTTTGCTCGCTGGTAGTAAGCGTTGCAGATTGAGCGCAGAGGAGCATACAAGACTACCGCGAAGTCACGGCAGGGTGGCTCAAGAAGCTTGTTGAACTTCGGATTCCGTCTTTTCGCGTTAGTGTGCGAGGTGCAGTTGTAGTTGTCTGAGGAGCACGCCTTGTCGGTTCTTGTATTCCCGAAGTGCTTGTATTTCCGGAGGCATGCGATGCAAATGTTGCCTTTTGTCCCGATCTAGCGTCCTCATTACCGGTCCTGGCAAATCCGCGACGACATACTCAGCTGGCATCTCGTGGCACGTGTGACACTACATTGAGAGAAGTTTAAGCTGGTGCTTAAGGGAATAATAAGTGTAGTTACGAGAAAAAATGCCAATCTCTGATGCATTTCCCTTTTTTTCCAGAAAAAAATTAAATGCAGCAACAGGATTAACTTTTCCGTGCCGACAGTGACATTCTCTTAGTACCCATAACGCACCTGTCGGGTTCCAACGGTCAGTAAAAAAAGTGAAAAAAAAATAATCCCATCGCGTAAAATGAGAGATTGGGGCCGAACCTTTCCACCTCGTAAAAAATCTCGAAAATGGATGCATTTTTGACCAACGGCTGCTCGAAGCAAAACTGGTTTTCGCGGCCGGTTATTTTTGGAATGACTAATATATATTTTTTTTTTTTTTCCCCTTTTCTTGTAGCACCTAAACTATTGAGGCAGCCCTAGGCATTGTCTCCGTGTTGTTATAAAATTAGGTAAAAAAAAAAAAAAAAAAAAAAAAAAAAAAAAAAAGGGAAAATCTGGGTTAATCCGACAGTCTCAAAACAGTAAATTTTTTTGTACTGCAAAACGGATTGACACTTCTTTTGGTTAGGTCACTGCAACAAACTTCGAAAATCACAAACAAAATATTTTTAAGCCTCTTTTCTTTTTTTTTAATGGCATTGTGGCTACAGATCTCTTGATTTAGTGTGTCGCGTGCTGAAAACTAACAAAATAATCCTTTCTTGGATTAAGTGTTCAATCTATTATCACATTATTGGAGCTGTAAGTTCTTTTTGTGAGTCTACTTGCTAGTATTTGTTGGTTGGTTGGACTCTCTACCAAACCGACTTTCAAAACATTTTATATTTCCGTTTATAACGCTTCACCTTCCCTTGAATTTTCAAATGTGGTGTACTTCTTACGGAGGTTTGATAGACGCAGTGCCTGTTGTGTTGCCACCACATACTGTTTTGCACTACAGAAAAAAAAATTAGCAAAAAGTAGTAAATGAGAGCGATTATCGACTTTCTTTTTTTTAACCTGTCTTCCCCCTTTTTCTTAATGTTTATTTTAGGTGTTTTCTTTTTTCCCCCTTAACTTTGTTAAATATGGTGTTTTGTTCTGTAAAATGCAGTCCTTTTTTTTTATATAAAAATATCAGTGCCCCTGCTGTTGGTGTCGTTCTGTTGACTTACTTTTTTTTTTTTTTGTTTGTTATTCAATCATGGCACTCGAGATGCATTTTTTTTTTCTCGAAGGAATACCAGAGAGGAAGAGGAGGAGGAGGAGAGACATTCAGGTGAAGCTTTATATTTTGTTGATCTCAAAGACAGTAATACTGTTGACACATGGAAGTAGATACCATCAACCTTACATTATACACAATGGCTACTAATCTGAATGGTTTCTTCTCTCTGACTGCGCTGGTTCACAAAAAAAAAAAAAGGAAAAAAAAAAAGAAAACTGAAATACTCACTGTGTTTTATTTCTTCTCTTTTTCTAGCGAGACTTAGTAATATTTTTTTACGTTGTTTTTTTTTTGTATGCGATTTTGTTTTATTAACATCGACTGTCTGAATTGCCTCTAACAGTTGGGTAATACTTTGATAACCACCCGGTAGTTATTCTATTGTTACAGGTTGTTGATTTCAACCTTGCGGGAAAAAAAAAAAAAAAAAAAAAAAACTTTTGATTTTTATTGTCAGAGGCGCTTGTTATGTTGTCTCGAGCAATCTCAGTTTCCTTTTTTATTTTTATTTTTTAAAATTTTTATTTTTACTTTGCTGCTCTCACGACGTCGATCAGAGCTTTTCAAGGCTGACTTTTGTTTCTCTATTAACATCATTATTAAACCTCTTACTTTACAGCCCTTCACAGATGGAATCCGGGGCAGGTGATGACCTTCATCAGGTAAACACCAAAACTGGTGAAATTGAAACAGATGGAAGGAGCACCGTCTCGTCTGATATAAGTGTGGGTGGGATGATCACAAGACTAATAAGCTTGAAAGGAACACTAGCCTTGATGTCGCTGGTATCCGTTGTTGCATCTGTCGGAATCAGCACATCTCTTGGAAGTGCTGTTTGCACAGAGGCACTTGATGATACGAGAGAAACAGGTGATAATGCGACAGGTGTTTGTTTTGATCTCACAAAGAGAGTGTTGCAGCGGAAGAGTGAAGATTTATTGGTCCTGTCATCGAATGCGGTTGTACTACTGACAGAAGTATTCTTCGCTGGATTCTACACTGAGCTACGACGAATTCGAAAAGAAATATTCGTAACTCACGAAAACACTGATAAAACCCAATGGCCATGGTGGGAAAGTCTCCGTGGAACTCTAATGACGTCACTCGAAGCATCTGAACCAACTGGTGTTGCAACCATCGGTGTCCTGACCTTCAAACAGTTTTACGTATTCCTAAACGTTGAAGGCTACGGTTTTGGAGCAATCGCAAACCCAGGAACACCCAAATACGAAAACGTTTCAATGCTTGGGCTCGTCGATACAACAGGTGCGTTCACTCTTAGATTTAAAGACTTCCCTCTGGTAGCAAGAGATCAGGATGATCTTAAAAACTATGATCTCCTTCCACTTGATTCTTACGTATGGACAAACATTCAATTAGAGAGTACTTATGTTGGTGTTAATCTACTTTATAGGAATTATGATAAGTTTGGTACACCAATGCTTCTTAGAGTCTCAGCATCACTTCCAAAGATAAGTAGATTTCTAAAAAAAGTATCAAACGATACGCTTGTTAGTACAGGTGCAGAGGTATACCTGTATTTAGTGGTTGGTAGTACATGGATTTTTGAAGAAGTGGCTAAGAATGGTGGGCCAAGAGATAGCCAAACTGGGTTCTTAGCTGGCGTCAGTCACGGCGTTGCTGCTGTTAGAACGTCTGATGGTATCGATCCTACTTCGGGATCATCCGTATTGTTGAAAGACACCAACGCTTCTGATCCTGTTATTAGTGGTATAGCAAAGTCTATATACGACAGACATGAGGCAGCAGGGAAAACATCAGAGTCTCCTTATTTTAGTGGTGCAATAAATGAAGAAGTCACTGTTAACAAAACCAACAACATAACTACTGAAGAATACATAATCGCAATGACCAATCTCAAACTAGACGGAATCGACTGGTGGCTAGTAAGCGCTCTTTCAAAAGATTTTATATTAGGCGATGTTATTAAACGCGCTGTACAAACTCAACGACTGTTAGATTCTCAACAACAACAAGTTGAAGACGACGCTGATGAGAAGACGAGATCAGTAATTTATATCAACACTGCTGTGGCTTTAATTCTATCACTTGGTGTTGTCGTTGCTGTTCATTTTATCTGGAGGAGTACACACCATCTGAACTCAGCTATGCAACAAGTCGCTGATATGAACCTCGATGACGTCTCATTCTCTTCGGAGAATATTTCACTTTTCCACGAAGTTCGTCAAATGCAAGTTGCTTTTCAAAAAATGGTTAAGAACCTAAAAGAATACAAAGCCTATGTTCCAACAGCTGTACTTCAGGGATCAGCGACTCAGAACGTTGTTGACCCACCAGTTGGTGATGTGGCAGTCGTATTCACAGACATTGTGTCTTCTACAAAACTTTGGGCCTTATCAAGTTCAGGGATGAACACAGCTCTTGAGATCCACAACGACGTAATGAGAAAGTGTCTTCACCGTCATAATGGTTATGAAGTAAAGACTATCGGAGATGCATTCATGATTGCATTCTCTTCTCATAAGGATGCTCTCCAATTCTGTTTTCGAGTACAGAAGATGTTACTAAAACAGAAATGGCCTGATGAACTAGAACTGTACCCTCAGTACTCAGACAGAGACGCAAAGAGACTTCTCTGGAATGGGATCAGAGTTCGAATGGGGTGTAACAGTGGTGAGGTAATTACTGAAGAGAATCCTCTCACTGGTCGTGTAGACTACAGAGGTACTACTATCAACATGGCAAGTAGACTGGAAGCTAAAGCTCTGCCGGGAACTGTTTGCATAAGTGAGTCGCTTCGGCAGAAACTGGGGAACGACCTGTCGTGTGTGGGCTCTCCTGCCATCGCTGAGCACGGCACCCATGAGTTGAAGGGTCTGGGTGGAGGTCACGTACTTCACATTGTTTCCCCCGCGATCCTCAAAGATAGATTAGCGAGCCAAGCTTCTACTCCACGCACTGCATACGAACTCGGAAATCCCAAATCGATAAGATCGGGACCCAGCGCTTATTCAGTCTCTTCAGCTGTTAAATTAAATGTTCAGGACATTGGAAAGAGGACAGGATTATCAATTGTATCTGGTCAGGTTACAGTAGCTATTTGTAAATTAATAGATTTAAATTCCAGGAAGATATTTGAACACTGCAATTTGTTAGTGAGAGTTGCAACAGAAGCAGCAACTCAAACAGACGGAGTGATTGGAACTGTAACTGGGATGACGATCACCGTCACGTGGAATGCTTCTCAGTCTTGTAAGATGCACGTTGCGGCAGCTTTGAGTTTTGCATCGCAGATACAACGCAGAGCGGAATGTATTTCTAGAATGGGTGTTGCAACGGGAACGATGCTTCACGGAAACATCGGAACCCACAAACAGCGTTTCAGCACCGCATTTGGTCGCCCTCTTGAGGCTGCTGAAGCTTCCGCAAATCAAGCAAAGCTACTCGGGACGTTTTGCGTCTTCTCTGACCTCACAAATGATCTGAGCGCAGCTAAAACAGCAGCCATCGCACCTTTCCTTAGAATTGTTGATATCTGGTTCGATACTGATTCTCACTGTCGGATTATTCTTTACGAAGCGTTAACTACACGTCTTATGACACAACTTGAAGAGGCGTGGGATTCTGCACTTGCAGGTGGTAACAAGTATGTTATTGATGTGTTTTGATTACAGTTTAATTATTTATGTCTAATCACACCAACATCAATACCAACAGTGGTGATGATATCTTCACTCATAACGACTCTTATATGAAATATTTATTAGGACACGAAGATGCGATGGACAAACTGAAACTTCAGCTTAACATAAAACCCGAAGACAAAGTACTCTCTGTATGTATTGCACTTAAATTATTGTTTTTTTTTTTTTTTTTTTTTCTTTCCCCCGCCAAAAAAATATAATTTTCCCTTTTGTGTTTTCTTTTTTATAAACGTACCTTTTTTTTGATTAACAACAACAAATATTTTTTTTCAGTCGAAGTACTTTGATATTAATTTTGTTTTTAATACCTAAAGTTGTTACTGTTTTTACAAATTGTCAAATTTTCACCCTTTTCTATAATGAAACTTTTAGTAGCAAATGTGGCTTTCGGAACTGTCAACGATGGTGGCCTACACTCACATGTATGAAGTGTTTTGATGCTACTGGATGCGCAATAGCGTACTAATGAACTTTTTTCTCTGCCTACGACCTTCTGATGGAATGTTGCGTTACGTTGGATCTGCGATGAGGGTCAAAACTCAAAGCTGGTTTCTTTTATAAGAATTATCGCTCCCTCCATGTCAGGTGTTTTCTTACCTTTTGCGTGTTAGTCGCAATTTTATAATAAAAAACCACTACAACAAACAGAGAGTAATCGAAAGGTTAGAAGACAAGTCTGATGGATACGAGGCCAACTACATTGCTGGGCAACGAATTTCAATTAATTTCGATGAGATTTTTGTTGGTCGCAACACAACTCTAACACCTGTGTGATGTTTTGCTTATAATTATTCACAGAGTTAACAAATAGAATCCAGAGTGAGTTCTCAGATTTATCTTCAACAACAAGCAGTGAGTACCTTCGAAATAGATTGGGAAAGCAGTGATCAAAAAATGTTTTAAAAATTAAAAAAAGATGTCTATAGCGTTACTCCCTTTATTATCAATTGTGGCGTCAGTCGACTAGCTCATCATTGAATGATGAGCTCTTGATGACAACACCAGATTCACACGATAACTCTGTTCAAAAATTTAAACTTCAGCTTAGCATCCAGCCAGACACAGGCACAGACACAGTGTTAAAGGTTTGGTAATGTTTTTCAACTGAGTGAACAATGCGGAGGAATCTTTTCCTTTTCACATGCATCTTAAAAAAAAACAAACAACAAAAAACAGAACGTAAGAAAAACTCGACGACTATAAAACTAATTTCGCTTCTGGTCAGCGTGCAACCGTCCGCTTCAGGAACAGCGCATACTGTTAGCCGTACTGACTGCTGAGTTAGTGTATTTCTCAATGAGTCAGTTTTCTTTTTTATTGTTGTAAAAAGAAGTTTCGTGTTGGTATCTCAACCTACCTCCTCAACTGTGATTATTATGATTTTTAAACAAAACATCTCCTTGCTTACCGTAAGAGTGATTAGACGGCGTTATCAATGAGAAAGCATGCCTGCTGAATGGGCTTGTTAGAATCTTTGCATTTTTTTTTTATATTTATCTTTATTTTTTATCTTGCGCTTGTCCTTTTCCTTCAAAGGGAAAAAAAAAAAAAAAATTCATGGCATACAAGGCTGCTTAGTGGTGTACTTATGGAGCTTCAGTAGAAGTTGTTGGGTAACATCATAATGTAGATCAGTGGTTGTCTGGGTTTTTTAGACTCTGAATTTATTATCAATTATGCCTTTATCGTTTTTTTTTGTTTTGTTTTATACTTTATGCTTTGTTTAGGAAAACCGTGTGTCGTATCGTAGGTCTGTTTTGTGAAGAGAGTTCGAAAACACAGCCTTTGCTGCTTTTAACAGCATGATAAAACCGATTTAGAAGCAGCGCTTTTTTCTTTCCTCTTAAAGAAAGGCAATCCACTGCCTTTAATATAATGAGAACACAAAGATTTCTCACTCTAGTCTTATAGGATGGTTTTTCCTTTCCCTTTTTATGTTCCTCTCTTCTTTCCCGTATACTGTATTCACGGGATACAGTTTTCATCAGCGTATTTTACCTCTTCTTTTATTTACTTATTTATTTGGTTAACCTTCCATAGTTGTTGTTTTCTCTGCTCGTATGGTGTTTTTCTTTTTAAATATCATTTGAATTTATATGAGAAGACTTGCAGCTGCTGAGCTTGGTCGTTAGACCCAAAAGGTTCAGTTTGTTTTATTTTTTTTTCTCCTTTCCTGCTGTGCTCTATGAGTGCTATAACTGGTTCACGTAATCGTTTTTACTTTCGTATTTGGGGGATCTTAGTTAGCGAATTTACGTCTTCTTGGATTCCTCGCTTATTCCACTCCTTTCTGTTCTTTTTGTTTCTTTTCTTCTCTTTTTTTTTCTTCTCTCGACAACTTGCTTGATAATAAAAAAATAATTGTAAGCTTTGGTTGGTTAACCGCTACGTCGCGCACGAGTCTTTTTGGTTTTTTATGTGTTGCAATTATAATTTTTTTTTCTTTTTTTTTTCCCCCTTTCTCTCTTTTTCCTTTTGTTCTTTTAGCGAACTGTACTTCAGACGCTGAGCTTTGCAGTTCTGTTTTTGTTTTGCCAAATTCCTAACCTACAAAGCAATCACCCGAGGGATGAGTCGTTTACTTGTCCGACCACTCTGTTGGTGTTTTATGATATTTCAGTATATCACATCACCAACCGTGGTAGTTATTTTCTTTATATGGAAATCGATAAGTCAATGTAAGAGAGGAATCCCTACATATTAATTATATCTAATTACCCTGTGGTGTTTCTTGTCAAGAAACGCTTTATTCTTCGATTTCCTCTGTTACTTGGCTTTGTCAAAAAGCAACGCATAGATTTTGTTAGTAAAATAACAAAAGAATCTCAATTTCTGTTTTTTTTTTTTTTTTTTTAAAGTTTTCTTTTTATATATACCAATGACAATGTACGTGATAAAAATATATTCGAAAGATCATCTTGCATTACATTGTCTTGTTTGGTTGTTGTAGTCTTGGTTTCAGAACTCAACTTTGCTCGCGGCATTTCTAACCAAATGTGTTCTTTTTTTGTACTACAAAATGCGCCCACATTTATTTTCTTGATGCCAAAAGGCGCGAAATGTCTAATATCACAACCCCAGTTTCAAGGTGCAAAGTGATAAAATAATCTTCAGTTCCAGAATCAATGCGCCACTGCTCTGTTCGTAAATACGAGGCGCGATTTGTCTTTACGTTCCTTGATAACACAAGGCACGATGATAAAATGGTTATGGAGCTGGAAACCAATGCACCGCAAAGACTACCTATCAATCAAGATGTTGGCTGGTTGCCGGAAAAAAAACAAAAAAAAAAAAAAAAACCAACTTTAATAGTTAAACACGTAGACGTCGAGGACATGTTTTCATTGAGTAACAAGCAAATAAACATCGTTAGCCGTATCTTTTGGCGAGCTCCGATGAACTTTTTACCTTACAAAAAATAATACCAACTTCACACATAAAACTTGCTGATGAAATTCCTAAAAGGGACGAATAGTATGAGACTAGGATAACCTGGGTGTTGCTTTTTATATTTCTTGATAGATGTTGAGTTCATCTTTATTTATTTTTCTAAAATAAATAATACAAACTGACTTCCTAATTGCAAGAAGGCTAGTGACTTCTTCTCTTTTGTTGGTCGGAATCCTTCATATTTGGGAGTGCGTTGTTACCCCCATCGGAGATTTTTTTTTCATTCCATAAATATCTCCTTGGTTCGTTGTTTTACTTGTTAAGAAATAGTTGCAACGCTGCTTCGTAAGAACGCTATCTTTGATTACACAAGACACGGTGATAGAGTGGTTATGGAGTTGGAAACCAACGCACCGCAAAGACTATCTATCAATCAATACTTGTGCTGAATAGCTTCCCCCATTTTCTGCTTTTTTGCAGCATTTGTGTCACGAAATTCGTTTATTATTAAAGACTCTCTACCCATTATGACAGTTTATATGACGTTAGTACTTTCGTCATCTGTTCTTGTTGTTTTTACTGCTATTATGAAGTATTTGGGAAAAACTTTTTTTTTTTTTTTTTTTTTTTTTTAAAGTAAGTTTTTTTGCATGGGAAAAAAAAAAAAAAAATTGTTTCGATACCTGTCCTTCAATAGTTTTGTTGGTCAGAATCTTTCATATTTGAAGTGTTATTTTCCCTCCAGCAGAAATCCTTTTCCATTCTACGAGTATTTCGCTGTTTGTTGACTTACTGTGTCAAGCAGTTGTTGACAACCACCAGCCTAATTACTAATAAGCCATCCTGTTCTCTTACCTAGAGTAACTTTAAAAATTGTTTTTTTTTATCATTCTATTTCAATTGATTTCTACTTACATCACATCATTGTTCATTCTTTTTTTTTTTTTTTTTTTTTCCTTTTCTTGTCTCTTTGTTATTCTTTTTCAAAAAAATAACGCAAATGTAGTGCTGTGCTGATCCGTAGTTTGATTCCTTAATTGGGGAGTCTTTCTTGGTTGTTTGGAGAATATGGTGACTGTAAATAACAAGAACAAGAAATTCACTGTTAAAAATGCCATCTAATACCTGTTTAATATCCTATGAAAGATTCCCTTGTTGTGTTTCGTGTGCGAAATCTCAAACAGTTGTCGATTAAGCTTTTTACTTTGTTGGTATGCATTTTTTGTTTTCTTCCATCAGTGCTTTGTAGTTTTTTTTTTCCCCCTGATTTTTAAGCAAATACAAATAATGCAAAAAAATTAATTTTTTTTTTCGTTTTCCCCCCTTTTTTTTCTTTTTTTTTTTTCCTTCTTCTTCTTCTCCAGTAGTTTTGTTATTTTTGTTCATTTTATTCTACTTGCGTTTTTCGCACTCGTGATTCTTATTTATTTATTTATTTATTTTTTGTTCTCTGGTAAATTGTGATCGGTATTCTGAATGAAAAAAAAAAAAAAAAAAAAAAAAAAAAGCGTGCTCCTCATACTTCACGCTACATAATAACGTGGCCAATTCTGATAAGCAGGACTGGCGACGCGGGATGAACCGAGAGCTGACTTAAGGTGTCCGAGTGGTCGCTCATCAGATCCCACAAAGGGTGTCGGTTCATCTAGACAGCAGGACGGTGGCCATGGAAGTCGGCATCCGATAATGAGTGTGTAACAACTCACCTGCCGAATGAACCGGTGTCCGAGAGGTCGCTCATCAGCTACATAATAACGTTTGGTATCGGTAAAAAAGAAAAAAAATCGTATCTTAAATCTTCATTTCATATTGTTTCATATTAAATGTTGTAAACAATACAACAGAAGACAACAATTGCTTTTGTTAAGTCGTTTGATTGTTTCAATGATTTTTCACCTTTTTCAACCTCAAAAAAAAAAAGTATCAAGTTTACCTCTTTTTCTTTTTTTTTTAGTTTTCTTGTTGCTGTTTAGGTAAGTCCTCAAAAAAAAAAAAAAAAAAAAAAAAAGACATCAACGTTAGTTAGTTTTTTCTGGTACCATGTTTGTTTTGAGTTTTTTTATTTTTTTAAAAGTCGCGGTTCGTGGTACCTCCTGGCTGGATACCCCTCTGCGTGAACTGTGTTGCGTATAGTCCTTAATTAAGCTCTTAGTGAGCTTTCCTTGACTGCAACTCAAGAAAAAAAAAGTAATGAGAGTGAAATTGAATCTCGATCTTTTGAGAATATCTCTTTTTGTTCGAAAAAACAAGAAAATGAAAAAAAAAAAAAAAAAAAATTAAGTCTCCAGTATTGACAAATTACCCTTAGCCCAATATGAGTTTAAAAGAGCCTTGGTTTTGTAAAGGCAATGCAACCTTTGTGATATTGTTAATAAGAAATGGCACTCGTTGATATTTCTATTTATTGTACATATCACTATACGAGTATTCGGCATTTAGAGTTTTTTTTTTTTTTTTCCATTTCCTTTTAGAATCTTCATAAGCTCTCTTTTTTTCTACTCTGCGTGACTGACCCCCTTTTCTTTGTGTGGGGTATTCTTTTTTTTTGTTGGATTCGCATTTCTTTCTCGTCTCTCTTCACTGGTGGATTTTGGTTAAATCAGCCGCTTTTTTTGGTGATGTGCTGTGAAAACTATCCACATTTTTTTTTTTTTTTGGTTTTTGTGGAATTTGGGGGAAAAAAAAAAAAAAAAGTAGAGCAATAAACACACATCATCAAACAACTTTGTTTTCTTGATGTTTTGTTGTTTGTTGACGCGTTGCGTTCGCATTAGTCTTTTTGAATAAACGAAGCTGATAAATCAGGCACTCGTACTTCTATTTCCTTCTGGTTTGATTTGAGTGGTCAGGCTTTCTAATTCCCGTCTTTCAGACCACTGACTTGGAGAGATACGGAAAATTGGTATCCACAAATTGCTTAGATTTAATAAGCAGAAGCCGTGGAATCACAAAACGAAAAAAAAAAAAAAAAAAAAATCAGTTTTTTTTTTAGCTTTCTTCTCATGTTTTTATTTCACAGTCACATAGTTCATGTTTGTGTTGATGTTGGAGTGTAGGCTGCAGTTACTTTGATCATCCTATAAGAAGAAGTTTTTCGTAATTCTTCCTATGTAGACACCAAGGAACACTTCACAAAAGGTTACTTGTATAATAAAAAAATGAGCGAAGTGGCGGCCAGCGAAGCGGGGGGGAAGTCGGCACCTCCGAAGCAGCCTTTATCTCAGGGAAGCTTATCAGCAGCACAGCCACAAGTGCAGCCCTCCACGCAAGGGACAGTAAAGATAGATAGTGAGGTTCCGACAAAGCAGAATTCTCAAAGTCTAATGCCACCAAGCAGTCCAGTACCACCACTAAGTAAGGCTTCTGCTAACACAAAGGAACCTGTTTTATCGAGACAGTCATCGAAGATGTCGCTTAAATCTTTAGCAAAACCTCCTACGGCTGCTGCAGCTGGTCCTGCTACCCCTGCCAATGGAAACAGTCGACCTGTTTCGAGAACAGGATCTGCGCAGTTGACCCGAAAAGACTCAGCAACTACAGTGGCATCAAAAGCATCAAGCATATCAAAGAAGAGCGACTTAGGAGGTAGAAAGGATAGTTCTATGAGTGCAGTTTCTAAGGCAAGCCATTCAACAATGCAAACAAGAGGAGGAACCATAGCTCCAAACAGTCCTCTGATAGCAGCAACGATTCCTGTTGATGAAGAAGAAGACGAATTGCAAGGTGTCGACTGGAGACTCACTGCCAGAACAGCAAACCAAGAGGTTGCAAGACTTCAAAATGAATTAGCGTCAGAGAAAGAGAATTCTCATGAATTGCAGAGACAAAATAACGATTTACAGTCACAAATAGCAGACTTACAGTCTCAGAATGAAACCGGTGTCACTAGCACCAAATCTGATAGTGGTGGAGGTGCTGCCGTGAAAACATTGAAGTCACAACTTAGTACGAAGGATAAGAGAATCCGCGAACTGGAATCACAAGTCGCAAACAGATCCTTCACTAATACTCCTCAACGTGTTGGTGGGGGTGACGACCATGCCCTTCGTGAAAAAGATCAAATAATTAACGAACTGAAAGACCAAATCAATGCTTTACATCAAAGAAGACAATTATCTGATCCACCACCAACTCAAGCCATGGATAATACTGTTGCGCTCAGAAGGGCAATTGAAGACAGAGATAGACAACTTCTAGAGAGCCAGGCTGCTATAAAGCAACTCGACATAAAGCTCGAGTCAGCACAGGAAGCGATTGTATCAGCGACAGACTACGGATGGGAAAATGATATAAAATTAGCTCAGGCCCGTAGAGCTCTTGTCTCTATAATGGATCATCACTCTCCTAACAGAGAACGAAAGGAAGTTCAGTCGAAAAATGATAAAGTTCAGCTTCAGATCGATTCTCTCGAAGAAAAGAAGAAAGCCGCCGTGGCTATCGAAGACTTTCCCGAAGCCCAGCGTCTCAGAGATGAAGTAACTGCTTGGAAGGTATGTAAAATTTTTATTTACTTTTTATTAGAGAAATAAAAACTTCGAAAATGAACAAAACAAAACAGACGAAGCTCATGCCTCTGCCTCCACCGAGAGGCACGTCATTCTCACCCCAGCGGACTATTTCCCAGTCCCCGGCAGAGTACTCGCCGAGAGATCAGTAGTCTCTGTTGATATAATTTGTTCGTGTTGTTCGTTTCATTGTACTTTTTAGATTGTATTTCCTTACCAAACTTGTGTTCAGAAGCAAATAATTGCAACTCATTTTAAACCACCGGCTTGACTCCCTTGTCGAGCCTGACATCGTGTGTTCTCCTTTATGGTGCGTACTTGTCGTTTTGTGCTGTTGTTCATTGATTCATTTATTCATTATATTTCATCTTGATAGGATGACCCAAAATGGGATCGGAATCTGGTGGAACATTACAAAAACTAAAAGAACAAGTACATGCTATTCGGACGGAGTTGACGAATAAGGGAGCTGAAGTAGCGCGTAAAATGCACAGTATGGAAGCTGGTAGAAATGATCCTCAGGTATCACCAAGACGGAATCCAGAACATGCAGGAGTGATGACTCAAATAACACCAACACATGGAAGGATAGCACAGAGTCCAGTTATGATCCTTCCACAACATCCTGGTACTGTAAATGCAATGAATCCGAACTCAACACCTGTTTCATATCAAAGTGGAATAACATATAACCAGCCACCTGTAGTTGATTTGTTAGATCAAATGCAGAAGCGTCAGGATGCTGAGAAGGCTGAGATGTCAGCTCTCTTCAAAGAAGTACTTTCTGAAGCAAAGAGATCAGGTTCTCAACAAAGAGAATACTTTAAGACATATATTGATAAACAAGAACGTGATATGAAAGATGTTAGAAATCAATTAGAACGTGTCATTAATCATCAGAGTCGACCTCCAACTCCACGTCACAGTCCTGTTGTTCAGCACAGCAACCAACCTGATTTCACACCTCAACATGTTTTATCTAAACCATTGGATGAAGTGTTGGCAATGTGTCCAGCTTTTCGCGTATGTATTTTTGTTGTTTTATCTGCTTTTCGAATATCAATTTTAAAAAGTAAGTTACTTGAAACAATCAACAATACCACAGCGAAACTTCGAAGACTGCGACCCCGCACGCCAACTTGAAATTCAATCTGGATGGCATGTAAGCAGCACTTGGTTGTTTCCACTTCTGAGAGAGTGTTGGAAACAGGATAACTTTGCACCCGTATGTTGTATTTATGTTGTTGTCAGGTAATAATTATGTTAGTGGGATGTAATAATTAACAAACCACACAGATCGGATTAGGTGTACCACCTGCATATTCCATGATCGCACCAACCAACATTAATTCTACACAAGAATTACAATCACCCAATAGACCAACTGGTATCGAGCAACAGACAAGTCGCGACATCATCGAAAGGAACATCGCGTCTGAGATTGCGAACCGAAGGCCGAGTCAAGAGATACAGATTCAAGACATTTCTGTATCACCAAAGAGGAGTAGTGTAGGAAGTCAGCATCAATTGCAGATGAAAGTTGAGAATCTGGAACTGAAATTAAAAGACAAGGACTCGGAAATACAGCGAATGCAACAACAGCAACACCAACTGCCACAGCAACAACAACAGCAACAACAACAACAACAGCAGCACCTGCCGCAACAGCAACCCCAACTGCCACAGCAACAACAACAGCAGCAGTACCAACTGCCGCAGCAACAACAACAACAGCACCAACTGCCGCAACAACAACAACAACAACTGCAGCAACAACAGCAGCATCAAAACCAACTGCCGCAGCAACAGCTCTCAGATGCTCAAGACAGGATTCGAATACAACAACTACAAGAAGCTAATGGAGTACTCTCTGAAACATTAAAGACAACACTCGCAGCCCAGAGCCGCAATACCGAAGACCAAATGGGTGTTCGCGTTAAGATGAATGAATTACAAGTTCAACTTCAAGATTCAATTCGTATTAATGAAGAATTCACTCGCACTCTACAGACAAAGGATGACAGGATCAGAGGAATGGAAATTGAATTTCAGGAAATTAATTTAACCCTCCAACGTAAGGATCAGGAGTTACGTGAAAAGGATAGAGTCATGGCTGGTCAGACTGCTGAACTACTCGACATGAAAGCTCGTTTAGAGACGTTTGAAATTCAGAGATCTTACCAAAATCCGATGCAATCACCATCACGCAATGCTGTTAGAAGTCCGAGAGGACCAGAAGCGTTATTCTCAAGTCATTATGCTACTCCGAATATTATGATGAAATCTGCTTACATGGCACCTCCAGAAGTAATGGACTACGTTGCTCCCCCAGCTGCTATTTCAATAAATCAGCCATCCCCAACTTACGGTTCTCGCCTGCAAGAACTTCTTAACAAGAGAAAACACAGTGACATCTACACCCCTGCCTATGGTTCCACCTTTGGGTAGTTGATTAGTTGTTTATTTCATTTTTTGTTTTTCTTCTTGTTTTGTCTTATTGATGCGTTTTCCCTCTTGGTTTGTTTGCCAACAATGTTTCAACCACTTGTCTGTGAACTGGTGTTGGTATTTTTAGTTTATGTGATGCATTCTGTATGTAGATTCCAAAAAAATAGAATTATAGATTTGTTTAAATATATATATCGGTCATTGATTTGAGATATATGTTTTTTCTTTTTTTCATTGTATCCCTTGAAAAAACACAAAAAAAAAAAAAAAAATAGCAATAGACTCGTCTCTTATATGTAGTATTTTCTTTTTTTTAAAAAAAGTAACAAACAAAAAAAAAAGAAGAAAAAAATGGCAAAGATACCAAAAGATTTAACTGAGACTCTCCGTAATGGTGATATCTGTAACGTTGTTGAAGAGATGCTGCAGTCAGCATTTGCGAGAGACACTCCTCCGTCTGATCCAATCGGTGAAATGACGTCGTATCTCCAAAATATGAGAATCGGTAAATTGAATGAAAAATTTGGAGTCGAAGGTAAAATTAAATTCGTCACTGGAAATGGAGGACTCATTAAAGTGATTCTTCAACACGATGATGACACTAGTGATGGTAATAGAGCTGAGATATATCTGCAGGGTGCTCACGTATCAAGATGGAGCATAAATGGATTTGACGTGTTATGGATGTCGCAAGATTCTAATTTCATTCCCGGAAAAGCAATTCGAGGAGGAATTCCTATCTGTTGGCCTCAGTTTGGCCCTGGCAATCTTCCGCAACACGGATTTCTGAGAAATTCATCTAATTGGGAAATAGTCGAAACGGAGGCAAATAAAAATAATATTTCTATCTCTCTCGCTCACACCTCAACTGAAGAAACACTCGAACAGTGGCCGCATACCTTTCGTGTTATTTACACTATTCATTTAAAACAACACACTTTGAGCACTTCCCTTTCTGTTGAGAATACCGGAGAAGAACCATTTACGTTTACCGGAGCACTTCATACCTATTTTAACCTACCTCACGTTAGTTCTGCTAAGGTTGCGGGTTTAGGAGGATTATCGTACCTTGATAACCTTCAAGGAAGGAAAGAAGAAACAGAAAGTGATGAACCTCATTGTGTGATTAATAAAGAAACAGATCGAGTCTACCTATCAACACCAAACCAGTTAACGATTGAAGATGGTTACGGAGTGACCTATAGCATTAACAAATCACCATCACTTCCTGATGCTGTGTTATGGAATCCATGGATAAATAAATCACACGCAATGCAAGATTTCAATAACTACGGTTGGCGTCACATGGTCTGTGTAGAAACAGCTGTTGTGAAGGATCCTATTGAAGTTGCACCGCATTCAACGTGGTATGTGTTAGAGGCTTTTTATTTAAATAACGTGGTAGACAATTCCTCAAGTCTATAACAATCATTAAAATAAATAAACCTTAGGTACGGTTCTCAAACCCTCTCTGCGGATTTACCAAAACAAACCGAGTAGCGCCCTTCGATCTCAAGGATAAGGGTCTGATACAAAAAAAAAAAAAACTTACAATGGTATGTTTTTCTTGTTTCTTTTTAAGATTGTAGCTGTGCTATTCTCAGATGAATAATTTTTAACACAGGTTCAGCTCCCCGAACTCAGCGAAATCCTTACACCTCATCGCCCTATTCAGTACTCGCTGTAGTGTAAAAGGAAGCTGGAAGATAAAAGTATGTTGGAAGGAAAGAAAAAAAAGTAAAAATGAATAAGAAATAATTAATAAAGCTAACAACAAACAATATGATTGTTAAAACCCGATCGTGGTATTTCTTTTGATGCGTGCCATCGCTAATGCGTTACTTATTGTGGTTGCAATTAAACTAGCAGTTCGATGATAGTTATTTTTTTTTTTTAAATAATGCTACACACTATTCCATCAAACAACAGTTTATTTCCAGGAGGGGTGGGGGTTTTTTTTTTTTCTTCTTCTTTTTTTTTTTCAGATGGGTAATTGCACCAGCGACAAAGAAAAAGACGAAGATGATAATGCTGACGGCTATGAATATCACCCTCATATCGGAGCATTACGAGGACCGGCCATAAGTACTTTTGAAATACCACCAAATGAATTAGAATTTGGTGGAGACTTACTTATGGCACCAAACTATCCCTCGACTAATGTAGGAAATAATAATAAAATACCAATCTCGTCGGATAAAGGTTCTATAAATAAATCTGATAAGCGAAAACATTCGAATTCTTCAGTTGAAGATTTCCCAATGAGCACGGCAGCTAATGCTCCCTCAACAGCAATAAAGGTATTCGGTTCTAATGAAGCAGGTCAGCTTGGTCTTAATGATGTTGATGAGGTACCTATACCGTATGACTTGAAAGACTTAGCAGGTGTTCCAGTTGCCAATATTATATGTGGATCATGGCATACTGTTGTTTTAGATCATCAGAATTGTTTGTATGCTTTTGGAGAAGGTCGACGAGGTCAGCTTGGCTTTGGAATGCGAAAATCAATTCGCCTACCAGCAATAGTTCCATTCTTCAAAAGCAAACGACCTCGTCATGTCTGCTGTGGAGAAGAATACACAATAGTTGCGTGTGACGATGGTGTTTATTCGTTTGGAATTGGGGAAGATGGGCAGCTTGGATTGGGAGACACCGAAGATAGAACATCACCAACAAAAATAACTTCTATAAAAAACCCTCAACAAGTTGATTTTATTGTATCAGGAACCCACCACAATCTATTATTCTACCAAGGAAAGTTATACTGTTTTGGATGGAATAGATGTGGTCAGCTTATGACTGGAGACACCAGAAATAGAACTACGCTAACGGAAGTAAAATTCTTTTCCGATTTAAATGTTAAAGCTGCGGCTTGTGGTGTTCAACACAGTGTAGTTCTTTGTTTAACTTCGATATATGTTGCTGGGGGTAATCAATATGGCCAGTTAGGTACGGGAAACACAACACATTCATGTGTCCCAATCAAACTTGCGATATTTGATGGTATTCACATCAAAGGTGTATCATGTTGGTATCACACTGTTATTTGGTGTGAAAGTGGTACGTGTTATTCATTTGGTGAAGGCGCACACTACAAACTCGGACACAACTCAACCACAAACGTTTTGTCCCCGACTCCAATACCTGCATTTGAGGATAAGTGCATCCTTCGTGTTATATGTGGAGCGGAACACACGGCAGTTTTTTGTATTGATGGTATCTATGTTTGGGGAAATCCAAGTCCAAAACTGGGTCATGGGTCGATTGAGACTGTTTGCAGACCAGAGCAGTCAAAGCTCACTTCTCTTCAGGGGAAGAGAATTATCGATTTCGATCTCGGGATTGACCATACCGCCGTTGTTGTTGAGGAGATGAGAACTAATTAGGCAACTAATTCACGCCAATCCGATTCTAAAGACTATCTCAGTCATTATTTTTGTCTTAATAGTTTTTTTTTCTTTCTTCTTTTTTTTTTGTTTGTTTAGTCGATTTCTTTTTTTTTCGGTTATTGTAAAAATATTCTTTTTTTTTTTTAAAAAAAAAAAAAGCGACTCTGGGCATGATGTAGTAGTCGCTTGATACAGCAAGATGATTCTTTATCAATTTTTTTTTTCTTTCACCCTTTCGCTCTCTTTTGTCTGTTTTAGTTGCTCATTCTTGTTGATCACGAAAAAAAAATATATATACAGCTGAAAGCAGCCCATTTTCATTTTGCGATTGAAATTTGAGCCGCGCATTAAGCGTTTTTAGTTATTTGTTTTTTATTTCTCTTCCATCTTCGTTTTTTTTTTTTTTTTTTTTTTACATAGCTACACTTATTATGTTTGTGAAATTTTTTAACAAATTAAATTGTAGTGTTTTTGATGTACAATACCAGCAGCGCATTGATTGGGTCGCTGCTGCATATTGTTCCCCATTTGGAAAAAAAAAAAAAAAAAAAAAACCCAAATCTGGAAGCTCATGATCGGTTTCCTTGTTGGGAGTTTACAGCTCAGCAAACAATGTGCGTGTGTGTTGTGTGTTGTGTGTTCATTGACATTGCAGTTATAAAAAAGAAAGCTCTGAAAACAATGAATTCTGCAGCCTGTTATTTTTGAAAATTCCTTTGTGTTTTTCTTATTGCGAAAAAAAAAAAGAAGAAAAAATAAAATAAAAATAAAATAGTTGTTTTGTTTTTTTTTTTTGTGTAAAAACGGTTACCTTACTGTAACCGTGGTAATATTGAAAGCGTTCACCTTTACAATCGTTTTAAACGAGAAATTGTGTTTTGTGTTTTTTTTTTTTTTTTTTTTTTTTTCTAAGTTGAAGTTGATGCCGTGGGTATCATCTTGTTGTTAGGATTGCTGCATACCTCGCAGCACTTTCACCATCCTTATTGACGCGGTCAGCAGGAACGACGATACAAGTTATGTCTTCCCTTTTTTTTTTTTATTTATTTATTTATTTATTTTTTTAAATTTTTCTTTCATTATCTTGTCTAATCCATATGTAAAAAAAAAAAAAAAAAAAAAAAAAAAAAAAACTCTGGGCTTATGTCTTCCTGCTGATTTGTGTTTTCTGTGCCACTACCAATCTGCTTGTTATTGGCGTCTTGTAACAAAATAATTTTTTATTGGTGATTCAAACACGGATAAAAAACACTTATTATTTTATATTAGGTTAACCCAATGATATGATAATAAGAAACGACAATGATACGTTCTTAAATCTGTTGTACCTCTTTTTTTTTTTTTTTTTTTTTACACCCATCCAGAGAACCTAACATGAACTTCGTAGTACCGATTCTCGTCTTAGTCCTGTGTGTCTTACTCAGTGGAGTCGATATGAGACAGTTCGATTTTTTGATATTTCATCCTGAAAGACCACACTACACATCTGAAACTTTCGTATCAACGAAATCTGATAAATTATTCGAAGGTTGGTATTACAAAATTGCTTCAGTAGAACATCAAATTGCTATCATTCCTGGTGCATACCACAGTAAACATGAAAGCTACGCCTTCATCATGTACGTGACTAGCCAAATGAGTCTTGAATATAGATACCCATTATCAGAGTATAAGACTCCTTCCGTTGCAGGTTTGTATTTTACGAAAACTCAAAACCCGTTCTTTTAATGTGACTTTTCTCAGTTTCCTTCAGCGTGCCTACATATTGTGTAGCTTCAAAACAGTACCAAATCAATGAATAGTGACAATAGAATGAGGTGCGGAAATACCCCTGTTCCTAAACAGGGTGAGAGATACATTTATGTCATCTTTTTCATCTTCCCGTTTCATTCTAAAACGACGTAGATTTTTCAGCAACAACAATAACAAAAAAAAAAAAAAAAAAAAAAACAGCCGATGCCATCCCGGGTCAATTTTACGTCAATATTGGCAACAATAAATTCAGCAGAGAGAAAGTAGAACTTGACCTAAGTGGTTCTTTCCTGAATTCTGTGCACCCAAAACACCTAACGGAGAGTGAATCAGGAAATATAAAGGCAACTTTTGACTTCTCAAACATGGATAACGGCTTTCCCGTAACCGTTGGATTCCTAGGAGCAATGGGTTATTATGGATGGCTTCCTTTCTTGGAATGCTATCACGGTATATTGTCAATGAATTTCGAGGTCAATGGTTGGGTTCAATATGGAACCAAAACACAGTTACCAATTAAGGCCTATAACGGTTACCTGGAGAAGGATTGGGGGACGAATTTCCCCCAAACTTGGATTTGGTTGCAAGCCAATTCCTTTACTGATTCACCTGGAACGTCTTTAACATTAGCATTGGCAAGGCTGCCAATCATCGGAGACTCGGTATTGTCAAAGTTTGGTTTTTTGGGAGGGTTTTATCACAAAGGTGAGCTTCATCAGTTCGGTACTTACACCTGGGCATCAGTTTCAAATGTTGAGATCGAAGATGATTATTCTTTGGGGAGGCGTCATATCTTTGTATCTGTAACAAACTTTCTGAGAAATAAAAGTCTTAAAGTCTCTGCTTCTATTCCTCTTGATGGTTATTCAGATGAAGAAAACTCAAAGTACCCCAAATTGATGGTCCCTTCACAATCTGGTAGGATGCTTCCTCAACTTCTTGAGTGGGTTGATGCTTCTCTCAGTGTAGCCTTTTATGACGGGGTGGAACAACACATATTCACATCACGTCCAGCTACTGTTGAATGCCACAGTCCTGATAACAAAATGATTTATATGACAACTTGATGTTCCTTTTGCCAATCAATCACTTTGTTGATTACACTTTTTTTCACTTCTATCCTGCTGACTATTTATCTGCGCTCATAAAGAGTGCGTTTTACCGTCCGATTTATTGACCTGATTTATACAACTGTGTTTATATCTTTTTCTTTTCCTTTCCTCTCACAATATGCCTTGAAGTTGTTTTTTGACGCTGAAGAATGTGACTGGTGTTTTATATGTCTGACTTGTTGGTTTTTATGTTTATTTTTAATTAGTATACACACTACATTCGAGTTATTCAAATGGAGAAGGACCCAGAAAACTTGGAATACTTGAGATCTCAGAATGTTCCAGACCTGGTTGACGGAGCCATTCAGCAGCTCGTGAAGGAGAAGCCGAAGGATGCCGGTCCATGGCTCGCTGAGTACTTTGACTACCCACCACACGGTATTGCCCGTGGTGTTAAGAAGCTCGAAGGATGGATTCAATTGGGATGTGGTGACAAGCCATACAACTGCACCGAGAAGAAAGCAACCTTCGCACCTGATGGAAAGTGTCCAGCAGAGTTACCAGATCTCTCTCAGCACAATAACTTCATGGCTGAGTTCCTAAGAGATCACAAAGATATCTACGACAAGTACAAGGATGTTAGTACTCCGAATGGTATCACTCTAGCAATGTGTATGAAGACTGGAGTTGATAATCCAGGTCATCCTCACATTAAGACAGTTGGATTGACTGCAGGAGATGAGGAATCGTATGATGTGTTCAAAGAAATCTTTGATCCAATTATTGATGCTCGTCACAGTGGTTACGGACCTGAGGCTAAACAACCAACTGATCTCGACCTATCGAAGGTCAGCGACACTGACATGGATCCTGACAACAAGTACATCGAAACCACTCGTGTGAGAACTGGTCGTTCGATCAGAGGATTTCGTCTTCCGCCAACCATCGGATTTGAGGAGCGTCGTAAGTTGGAAGCTCTCTCAGTGAAGGGATTGAAGAACTTGGCAGGTGATCTGAAAGGAGATTACTACCCACTCCATGGAAGTCACTCGTACGCTGTGAAGCCTAACGGTATGTCAGAGGAGAAGGAAGGAGAGCTTCGTAAGATGGGCAACCTCTTCCAAGAGCCTGACAGCACTTTATTGTTAGCTAGTGGAATGGGTCGTCACTGGCCTGATGGAAGAGGAGTGTTTCACAATGAAGACAAGAACTTGTTCGTTTGGGTGGGAGAAGAAGACCATTTGAGAATTGTCAGCATGCAGAGAGACAAGAACATGAAGGAAACTTTTGGAAGGTTTGTTAGAAGTTGTGAAGAAGTTCAGAAAGTATTGAAGACTGAAGGCAGTGACTTCATGCACTCAGATCACTTGGGATGGGTGTTGACTTGTCCTTCTAATTTAGGAACTGGTTTAAGAGCAGGAACAATGGTAAACTTGCCTCTATTAAGTGCTAGAGCTGACTTCAAGGACGTCTTGAAGAAGATGAGACTCCAGGCCAGAGGAACTGGTGGAGTTGATTCTGCATCGAGTGGAGGGAAATGGGACATTTCAAATGCTGACAGAATTGGAAGATCAGAAGTCGAGTTAGTGAACCTCCTTATTGAAGGAGTCGCTCAATGTATTAAGTGGGAGAAACTACTCGAGGAAGGAAAGACTGATGAAGTTGACAAGGCCGTCGCAGCCCTGGAGGGATAGAAATACCATTTTACGATTTAATAATTTACTTTTCCTTCCATTGTACACTACTTATGGTTGTCTGTTCTAATTTTCGAATTTTTCACAAAAAAAAAAAAAGCAATAATAAAAAAACAAAAGTACCCCTTCCCTTTCATCCCCACTAGTACACATAATACACTCTTTCGCATTTACCTTTTATTCCGCTAACATGAGCAGAAGCTGCTGAGAATTGCTTAACGAAATCTGGTAAAATAAACCTTTGTAGATAGAAAAAAAAAAGAAAAAAAAATAATGTTCATATTTCTTATATGATTAACTTTCCTCCCTATTTTATTGCTTTCCTTACAAAGCAGACTAGTTAAAAGTATAAACGCGTTTTTAGTACACATGTTTGGTGGTATTGCTGAGGCATCCTGTCGTTGTCGAGATAGAGATGGGAAAAAAAAAAAAAAAAAAAAAAGTAAAAATTACAAATAAAACTTTTGAAAAACAGTAATGAAGAAAACGTATAATACACCGCGGGCAAGAGAAATAATTACTCGCCTACCTCCACCTCTCGTTCTCAAATAGTGAGAAATTTCTTTATCCTCTGATAGTTATTTTCTTCGCTTAGAATACACAGCGTTACCAACCAAAACAAAATGGAGAAGGACCCAGAAAACTTGGAATACTTGAGATCTCAGAATGTTCCAGACCTGGTTGACGGAGCCATTCAGCAGCTCGTGAAGGAGAAGCCGAAGGATGCCGGTCCATGGCTCGCTGAGTACTTTGACTACCCACCACACGGTATTGCCCGTGGTGTTAAGAAGCTCGAAGGATGGATTCAATTGGGATGTGGTGACAAGCCATACAACTGCACCGAGAAGAAAGCAACCTTCGCACCTGATGGAAAGTGTCCAGCAGAGTTACCAGATCTCTCTCAGCACAATAACTTCATGGCTGAGTTCCTAAGAGATCACAAAGATATCTACGACAAGTACAAGGATGTTAGTACTCCGAATGGTATCACTCTAGCAATGTGTATGAAGACTGGAGTTGATAATCCAGGTCATCCTCACATTAAGACAGTTGGATTGACTGCAGGAGATGAGGAATCGTATGATGTGTTCAAAGAAATCTTTGATCCAATTATTGATGCTCGTCACAGTGGTTACGGACCTGAGGCTAAACAACCAACTGATCTCGACCTATCGAAGGTCAGCGACACTGACATGGATCCTGACAACAAGTACATCGAAACCACTCGTGTGAGAACTGGTCGTTCGATCAGAGGATTTCGTCTTCCGCCAACCATCGGATTTGAGGAGCGTCGTAAGTTGGAAGCTCTCTCAGTGAAGGGATTGAAGAACTTGGCAGGTGATCTGAAAGGAGATTACTACCCACTCCATGGAAGTCACTCGTACGCTGTGAAGCCTAACGGTATGTCAGAGGAGAAGGAAGGAGAGCTTCGTAAGATGGGCAACCTCTTCCAAGAGCCTGACAGCACTTTATTGTTAGCTAGTGGAATGGGTCGTCACTGGCCTGATGGAAGAGGAGTGTTTCACAATGAAGACAAGAACTTGTTCGTTTGGGTGGGAGAAGAAGACCATTTGAGAATTGTCAGCATGCAGAGAGACAAGAACATGAAGGAAACTTTTGGAAGGTTTGTTAGAAGTTGTGAAGAAGTTCAGAAAGTATTGAAGACTGAAGGCAGTGACTTCATGCACTCAGATCACTTGGGATGGGTGTTGACTTGTCCTTCTAATTTAGGAACTGGTTTAAGAGCAGGAACAATGGTAAACTTGCCTCTATTAAGTGCTAGAGCTGACTTCAAGGACGTCTTGAAGAAGATGAGACTTCAGGCCAGAGGAACTGGTGGAGTTGATTCCGCATCGAGTGGAGGGAAATGGGACATTTCAAATGCTGACAGAATTGGAAGATCAGAAGTCGAGTTAGTGAACCTCCTTATTGAAGGAGTCGCTCAATGTATTAAGTGGGAGAAACTACTCGAGGAAGGAAAGACTGATGAAGTTGACAAGGCCGTCGCAGCCCTCGAGGGATAAGCGAAGTCTTCTTATTGTACCACCACCGTTATATAATTAATTCTCTCTTTTATTGTTAATATAAACAAAGTAACAATTAGCCTACTCTCTTACTAAGGATATAACTGTATTTCACACGTGTTATGCTGACTTCTTTTTTGAAGAGCAGAATGGAAATGTTACTTTTTTTTTTTTTTGTTCTTTTTCTTTCTGATTTAACTGTGTGCCTCTGAAGCAAAAGTCATGCGGTTCAAGAAACGCTGTTGAATCTTCACCCCCGATAACTCCACTCATAATTTAAATGCAAGTACAAAAAAAAAAAAAAAAAAAAAAAAAGGAAAAGTGAGGTAGCAATACCTATTACTAGACTCTGGGTGATGGGGGGATGGGGGGGGGAGAAGAAGAAAGGCCTACTTTATAAGTCTTTGAAAGAAAAAAGAGTACCTTTTATGCTCAGCTGAGATTCGGTTTTTTATTTACCTCCTTTTTTCCTTCTTCTTGGAATAATAAAACACTTACGGCAAGCATTATGCGAGGGAATTAAAAAAAAAAAAGAAAAAGAAGAAAATAAAGGAATAGTTGCCTTCTTTGGTATTCTAAGCAACAAGATACATGGATTTTAGTTTTCACTTGCTTTTCACCAATTCTTTTTTTTTTTTTTTTTTTTTTTAACCTTCTTGTAGGTGTTCATCCTTTTCACATGAGAGAGTAAAAAAAATGATCCCACAAAATTTTACTCTTAGAAAAAGTAAAAGTTTGTTTTCCGAAAAAAAAAAAAAAAAAAAAATAATGACAAAAATAAAACTACCTTTTACAATACTTAACAATGGCAATCGTTCCCCCTTTCGAGATAGCCTTTCTCTGTTGATAAAAAAAATATATGAAAAGTACACTGAACAAGAAATTTAACTTCTAAACAGTAAAAACATACCATGACGTAATTAGAATGGTTCGTTATGGAGAGAAGACTGCTACCGAATAAATTAAATGTATTATCACACTTAGTGATCCATGGAACATATCGAACGTGTTACAGAAGAAGAATGCCGAGATCTTGTTGATCAATATGCCTGTGAAACAGGAGGTGAAATTGTTTGGATAAACACGATCGTTAGAAGAGCCAGGGTATTGTGTGGGACTCACCGGATGACCGACAGCGAAAAAGAAACTTTGGAAGGATTTTTCAATTTCGTAAAACTAAACAAAAAAGAATCCAACCACGCCTCAAGAATCACTTACGACAAGTGTGACCCTCCGAAAGAAGAACCCGCCAAAGACGCGATCCAGTTCCTGTACTACGTAAAAGAGTTAAGCCTGTTAGTAGCTAACAACGTGAAGTGTGTCACAACCCTCTTATGCAACAACAGTGAAATGTCAGTGGAACAGGTCCTGGAACACGGGCATCACATTACTGCTGCTGTATTTGCACCAGCTCATCATTTACTTCTTTTAGCGACGGCTAAAAGTTTATTGCTGATATACGACACACTCACTGTGTCTCCACCGTTTCCATTAAAAAAAAAAATTCACCTCGTCACTTCAGTATCCGCCATGCTCTTTAACGAATCCTTAAGTACACTATACTTAGGCATGTGGGACGGAGCTATTAATATTGTGGCGAACATGTCTCATAGAGGAGGAATATCTGTTTGTCAGGAGCACAAGCATAAGTGGCATAGCCTTGGTATAACAGTTTTGAAGTTAATTAAGAGAGGAGGAGGTAATAGTGACCTCCTTTTGATAGCTTCTCTCGATAGCGCGATTGTAACGTATGACATTACCCAGCAGTGTGTGTTTGCGATATTTAATACTAATCAAGGTATTCGTGACTGTGTTTGGAACAACGCATATGGAGCTCTTGTGTCAATTGCTACGGTTGCTCAGGCTCCAGTCATGTGGGTGTTGAACACGCCGTCGGAGTACTATAATTTAACGGATAATTTGTGTCTTCATAGAACTGTTTTGATTGCTATTGTTACACATCCATCTTTGCCAACAGTTTTCACACTCGATGTTGAAGGTATTATTAAAGTCTGGTCTCTCATCAGTCTTCACATCAGTCAAGTTCTTCGCGTTGGAAATTCAAATTCCCGTTCACGGACATCATCGGGTGGACTTCTTTATATACCTGAGAATAATATATTAATAGCTTTTTCAATTCAAGTCACCAGATGGGCAGAACACTCAAAGATTGAAGACGCGTACACAACCTCAACCAGTTCTCTTTATGGTATCAAAGCAATTCTACCACCGACAGAAGCGGATTCTGAGTGTATTCGTGTTGTTAAATATTCACACAAGACTGGAATGATAATAACTGCCTCAGGTAAAGACATAATTGAATGGTGCGGAGAAGCTATCAATCCCAACATCAAAGAATCACCAACATACTCAACTCCACAAGTCTCCAGATCCATAACAAGTTTGTTATGGTTGTCCCCAGCAACATGCACAGTCATATGTGTTACTGATGTGAATAAAGTTTTTATAGGAACTTCCGATGGTCATATTTGTGGATATTTCCAATTGCAGCTGCTGGAAAAGTTTCAAAAAGCTAAAGACGCGGTTTGTTTTGTTCTTTATTCTGAGGGTAGAAAACAATTAGTGGCGGGACACACCAGAGGGACGTTAATCTTCCACACTGGTGAACGAACCAATGTCTGGGAGAGTAAAATAGCTGCGGGGTGTGAAATAACGTGTGCGGAGTTTGTAAACCAAGACCAGACTTTGATTGCTGTTTGTACTTCTATCGGATCTATTCACCTTATAGATACACCTGCCAGGAGACTTATATCTGTTGCAAGCGCATCATGTCATGAAATAAACGCTCTTGTTTGTCTTACTAGGTTTTCTCCAAACGTGTTGGACGAACAAATATTGTTCGCTACGGGTACTTCGGGAGGGATTATTTATTTTTGGCAATTCGTTCATGAAGAAGAAGTGAAGATATCCGAAAGTGTAAAGTGTCGTTATAAAGATTATACGGGATTCGTTTCTGTATTAAGAACATCGAGGAAAACATCGAATCCAAAATTCCTTTCAAAGAAATACTCTTCTAATCGAAATCGAGTACAACATTATCGACGACCAGCCATTACTGTATTACAAGTAAGCAGTACTGATTTAGGCTTACTGTTCTGTTGTGATGATGAAGGCTGGGTATCCGTATTCGATGTTGGTTGGGTTGTTCAAGCCATCGCGTCAGATCCTAAAATATCCATACCTGGAAAACAAATAAAAATGATATCACAATGGCGAGCTCACGAAGATGAAATCTGCTCAATGACAATAACAAATAATGTTGTTGTTACTGCAGCGATTCTTCATACGATGTCAATGTTGTGGTCATATTGCGGGGAGTATATTGGTAAGTTGTGTCCTTCAAGTCCGGTATCGGATCCACGAGATCGAAAGTCAATTCGATCTTCAGTTGTTGTTCCGAAACCGACGCGTTCTTCCCTTGGACTAACTGATTGGTCACTGAGTAAAATGAACGTAGAAAACAACAACAACAACAGCAACACAGCATCAAATCGCTCTGTCTGCTTTCCATCTGTTGACATCACAAATCCCCCTCGCAGTCCTGTTGAGAGGGTCTTGGAGGAAACTCAACGTTTACCCCGACACCTATTCGACACCTGTGATAATGACAATTTAAACCTGTCAGATTACTTGTTACAAAAGAAAAGAAAATATATTAACAGACTATCAGCACAAAGACAAATCTACACAACCAAAACCCAAGCTAAAGAGTCACCTGAAGAAGCAGTAACAAGACTCCAAACAATGATTGAACCTTCCCAGTGGGTTCCTCGATCAGAAATAAGTTGGAGAGGAAGGAAATGGGATGCTACTAATGTGATGGATTCAGGTAAACCTTTATCAACGACAAGCTCTATTGCTATTGATAAACAAGTAAATCAGGTGAGAGTTATCGTAAAAACTCATAAAACAGGAATATGTAATCGAATCATTGTTTCAAAACCACCAAAAGAACCACCTCCATTAGTACCAAATCCAAGACGAAAACATACACTTCAAGATATTCTGTACTTAGCAAGTAAAGATCTTGTTAGTACAGATCAAAAAAGTCGAAAGTCTCCTTCAGCAGAGAGGCGTCTTCTTTCTTCTGCTGTTACGAGGTGGGAAGCAACACAAAAATTGCAAGGATTTGTTAGCAGATCGAGCCTTCATACTCCGAGTCATACTCGCAGAGTTCCTCGTGCAACAGACAAGAAAAGTAGCTCTGTGTTGCCGGTATCTATTCTGAATATTAGAGATATGCACAACTTCGAGCCAATCTCTGAACTTATGCGAGACGTAGAATCCGGTATTCCTGTGAAAAAGTGGACCGCTGTTGTTAGAGAAATTTCAAAAAAGGGAACAGCTTGCATTGACAACAATGTTAAGGCCTTTTTACAGACGTTTCAACAGGGGAGGAGGGGAATTCCATTATTGAAAAAAGCGGTTCAAGAATGTCATGGAGGAAAGTTCGTTAGTAACCGTAACGAACAATTATCAAACACAGGAAATGAATTAGATAACGCTATTCATCAAGTGAATAAAAGTAAACCAAATAAACAAACTGGTCTATCACAATCACTAACTAACACGTCGGTATTCGATACTCGTTGTAATAGGGGTGACACTCCAGACACGCCTCTCACACCTGATAGCATCTTTCATTACAACGACGTACCATTCTCTGTTTTCATTGAGGAGATGAGACAGATAAATATGACCAGCTAGTTACTGTTATTATTATTGCCTCATTTACACTTCGGGATAGGGCTGGTTGTCTTCTGACAGCCGATGCTCGTTGTTTTTGTTCGTCAAGTGAAATTGTTGTGTAAAATTACATAAGCTTCCCCCCCCATCAAGTTACCCTCGTCATATAATACAATACCTTATGAATCTTTACTGATTATTAGAAACACATAATAAAGTATTGCTTTCGAGGTTGAGAGTCTTTTCAAACACATTTCCCCTTCTCAGTTATATTACTACTAATAAAATGAAGGCAATCTCATTCGCGCTTATGGTGTCCGTCGGTCTTGCCGAGGGATACAGCTTCTCTGACTACGCCAAGGAGTACAACAAGGTTTACGAGCCTGAGGAGTTCACTAGACGTGAGGCTATCTTTATCAAGAACCTCGAGTACATTACTACTCACAATGCTGAAGTAGGAAAGACTTGGACTGCAGGACTTAACGAATACACTGACTGGTCAAATGATGAGTTCAAATCTAAGAGAACTGGTATCAGTAAGAAGATGTTTTTCAACAATCACGAGTCCCGTCTTAACGGAGTTGACAGAAAGGTGAAAGACCTCCCAGCTTCGGTTGACTGGAGAACTCACAGCCCAAGTGTTATCTCTCCTGTTAAGAACCAGGGAGGATGTGGAAGCTGCTGGGCCTTCTCAGCCACTGAGTCTATCGAATCCGCTGTCGCTATTGCCACCGGAAAGCTTCCAATCCTTTCACCACAGCAGTTGACCAGCTGTGTTGAGAACCCAAGAAAGTGTGGTGGAACTGGTGGATGTGATGGAGCCACTCAACCAATTGCTTTCAACTACACCATTAACAGTGGAGGTTTGAGCACTGAATCTGATTACCCATACCAGGGTGTTACTGGTACCTGTGAGAAGGCTAAGATTAGGCCAGTTGCTGGTATCAAGGGACAGGTTGACTTGAAGCCAAACGATGCTGAGGCTCTTCAGACTGCTGTTGCCACCGTAGGACCAGTTGCTATCTCATTAGACGCTGGTAGTATCGGATGGCAGACATACAGATCTGGAGTGTTGTCAGGGGACTGTGGATCTGATATTGATCACGCTGTTCAGCTTGTTGGATACGGAAGTGATGCTGCAGTAGACTACTGGATTGTTCGTAACTCATGGGGAGCAAGCTGGGGAGAGGAAGGATACATCAGAATCATCCGTCACGCTGCTGGTAAGGCTCCATGCCAGACTGACACCAGCCCACAAGACGGATTCGGATGCAAGGGAGGACCATCAAGCATCCAGGTATGCGGTCTTTGCGGAATCCTCTCTGGATCTTCCTACCCAACTGGTGCCTTCAGCATCTAAACACCTTCCGATGTTATTGTTGGATAAAACGTGTTGAAATAGCGTTTCTTTCTATTCCCTCCCTTTACTGGTTGTTCAATTTTCTTTTCACTGTTTTTTGAACGAGGGGTATGCTAAAAAAAAAAAAAAAAAATAATTAAAAACCCCCCGGTGATTTCTTTTCCTGCGAACGAGGAAAATGAAGAAAAAAAAGAAAAATAAACAAATAAATAAAGCGATTATGTTCCATTTTTTTTGCCTTAACCTAGGCTAGACTGCTTTTCCGCGTGCTTCCTATCTTTGTGCATCACCTTTCTGTTTGGTGACTTGATACTTTTTACGAACTTCCATAAATTTTGTTGAATTTCAGCTCACACAGAACCAGTCTGTTAACAAATTCTTTTCAGTGATAACGTTGACAACTATGGAGATTAGGATGGCTGTGAGTTAGTATTTTACATTTCGTTGTTGACAAAGACTGTATTAAACATCTAACTATTCAGAGATTATAATTACAACATGAAGACACTCACAAGCATAGTGTTACTCGTGCTGCTATGTGCCTTACCAATTCAGAGTAAGAAAACAAGTGAAGTTATTGATGAAGAAGCTCGCAGATTTGAGACTTATGACATCCGTAAGTTATCATGCAGTGCTTGCCTTGCAGTCGTGTGGGAATTTGGTGCTCTACTGAGTCAAGAAACGACTGGAGCAGACTACGTTAATGGCAAGGGTGAGAAGATAGCTTACAGAAAAAGTGAGATGCGTGCCACTCTTATTTTGGAAAAACTGTGTCCACTTATGAAAGGCTACGGGTTATTTGTTAGAGACACTGATAACATTTCTCTATTTAGACGAATTGAAGACCATCATCATGGTACCGACCACTTGGGATCTCACAAACTAAAACTCTACTGCGAAGATCTACTTGGTGATCACGAAGACTTTTTTGAAACTTTAGTAAAACTAGGTGAGGGTCTCAACGCTGGAGACATGGAAGCCTTAGCAGAGACGGTCTGCGTCACTCGTGTTAAGAAAGCCTGTAAAACAAAAGAAGAAGCACTTGACAAGATGCCTTACAGAGACGACTACATTAAACTCCAAGAAGAAGCAGAGAAACGTAATGCAGCAGCTGAGAAAGAGGCGGCTGATGCTGAAGCGAAAGCCGACGACGCTGATCAGCTCAAAGAAAAGATTCGCCAAAGTATTGATAAGTTCGGAGGATCTTACAAAACTGCTGAAGAGAAGAGTGAAGAACTCTAATCAAACGGTGGTTACTTTGAAAACGGAATGTAGCTTCCCGACAACTGCTATTCCATTTTCTTCACAATATGACCGTACGAAATACTTTATTATTACCATGTAGTGATCTCTACATCACGAAAACTGTTCTCGATTCGAATAATTAGAACATAACTGGATTAATTAAGTGTGAGAGTTTTCCGAAGGTGTCTTTTTTTGACTCTATCATCTCTCGTCCTTTTCCAACAGCACAAATGAGTAGTACGTACACGTGTAGTTATGTGATTATGAATACTAAATATGCTTCTGATTAATATTTCTCCTCAGATAGGAAACATAAATGGCGGCACCGCCGAAGAACGTCTTCACGGAAGATCCAAATGGGAATGTGATGGTTGGGGTGCCTATTCAGCCAAAGCAGGCGTACCCTTCACAGTATGTTAATTGGAAATTTGTAGTTTCTTTTATTTATGAAAATGAAAAAAAAAAAAAACTATCTTCAAACAGAACGATTCCAAGTCAGCAGTACTTTCAACCACCTTCTGCGTTTTATCAACCGCCGCCTCCTCCGGCGGAAGGTGATTCACCAGCATATCCAATTGTTCCAGCGATTACTGCTACAGCTCCACCACCTCCGTTTTATTATGGACCGAGTGAAACTTTGCAAGCAGTTGTGACTGATGTAAGACCTGTTGGGTTAGAGAATCCGTATGTTGCTGACACTACGTATACGCCTACTGCTGAAGTCACGGCTGACTTTTGTGGTGGACATCGAACAGTCACAAGTGGAGACTATGAAGGGAATAAAGAAATGGTCACTCACGTTAATTATCATGACAACAAGCTCCTTTCAATATCGAACTTACAACAATATCCTTATCTACTTAGACTTACTGTTTCATGGAATGATTTAAAGTCATTGAGAGGTGTTCAGGAAGCAGGATATCTCAGATGGATTGATGCAAGTGGTAATCACTTAAATAACTTTGATGGATTGGGAAGTATGCCATCCTTAGAATGGCTTAACGTCACTCAGAGTGACATCGAATCTTTCGACGGATTAGATTTCGCTCCAAACCTAAGCTGGTTATGTCTTCATCATAATAGGTTTCATGATTTCAAAAAGACATCAGCTCTACCGGCATTGCAATTTATTGATGTTAGTGATAACGAAGTCCAACACGTCGAAGGTTTAGAAGCAGCGACTAATTTACGAGAAATAAATCTCTGTAACAATCCTATGTGCGAAGGTAATGTTCGCAGAAATGTTGAATCCGTTAAGAAATTAGCTTCGATGAAATTTCTGACAAGACTGAATATTAACGACACCTTCTACGATCCAGAGGAAGCAGAAATAGTTAAGTTTTTCAGCATAAATGCACCTCAATGTGAGGTCATCACGACTCCTCAGAGAACTGCTCAGGTGGGTCACAATTATAAATTTAACATCCAGGATGTTCCCCTTAAGGGACGTGAAAAGTTCAAAAAAAAAGCAAAGAACAGTAACGGTGGAGGATGCAAGTGCGTAATTTGCTAAAACCAAAATTCGCAAATATGCCTACAACGTGTAGTGGATAAAGAGAAGCCTCAGCGATTAGTTAGGAAAGCACGAGTCATGCTTTCGATAGTACCTTTCAGTGACCAATATTTTTTTTTTTTTTTTTTTTTGCAAGATTTCGCTGTTTTCTAAAGCCGAATTCTGAGACAGCAGTCGGGGTATTTTTTTTTTTTTAAAAAAAAAATTCTTATTTTACTTAATGTAATCGCTGCTGTCATTTTCTTTTTATTTTTTTTTTATTCCCGTTTACAGTAGTCGTTGAGTGTTTTTTTTTTTTAAAAAAAAAAAAATTGACAACAATATTCTATTTTTAAAACCCTTTTTTTTTCGATCTTACACTGTTGCTTTTCGTAGTCAGCAACGTGTTCCAAATCGATTATAGCGGCTGCTTGCCACTACTCATCTTGTGAATCTGATGGTATTTAGGGAGCTATATCCCTAATACTATTTTATTCTTATACCCCAATGTGAAATTCATTGTTAGAGTGTGATGCTTATTGGCAAGTTACGAAACTTATTTATTTATTTTTTTTTTTAAAAAAAATCCCATTTTACGATACTTGTGTGCCTCTCCAATCTCTATTTTTTGGGAGGGTATTTGGAAGATGAGATTTTTTTTTTTTTTGTGGGACGCATGTTAGAAAGTCAAAAAAAAAAAAAAAAAAAAAAAAAAACGCATCTATGCTCTACATCTTGTTAAGAAAGTGACTTCGTATTTCACCAAATTAAGGGTAAAAGGGGCATACAAGTATGAACCATACATCTTTCTTGAAAAGTAATGAGTTTTTATAAAATCCGACGCGACTGATAGCGTTGGATTGCCTAGTAACTTGGCATGGCTTTATCGGTCTTTTTCCCCTCCTATCCCCTTTTCACTTTTTTTTCTGTCTGAAAACCAACAACAACAACAACTCGTCATTTAATGAAGTTAAATAATAAATATATACATGCATGTTTACGGGAGGGTTGCAATATTTTACACTGCCGAGTATCAGAAAAAAATATGTACGAGCCTGAAAACTTGCATACATTTAACTACACTTACGTTGGTTTTATTTTACAATAAATATTGTCGAAAAGTAAAAGTAACACAAAGCCGGATCACTTTTTTAATATTATTAGAAAGACTTGTCATGTGGAAATGTGACACTAGGCACTTCGAAAGAACTCTTCCTGGTGAATAAATCATTTTGTGTTGATAGTTTTCAATTTTTTTGTTTTCACCCCCCGTTGCCTCTAATAATGTAAAAAAAAAAGTGGCTTGGAGTGTGTTGCTTTGTTTTTTTTCATAAGAAATTATTTAAGCGTAGAATAAAAACAACTTTTCCAACAACAACAACAACAACAACAACAAAAAAAAAAAAAAAGTTGTCTTATTGCCTTTCCTTTGATACGTTGTCTCTCAGTTTTCGTTTTCGTTTTTTTTTTTTTTTTTTTTTTTTTTTTTCTTTTTTTTCACCAAGAGAAAGAATAGAACAACAGCAAAAAAAACGTCAAATAAAATAAAATAAAATAAAATAAAATAAAAGTGGTCTAAAATACACCGAACCTGGAAGAGGATTAGAAGACATCCTCTCGTAGTATAAAACTGGACCATGTTACGAAATTAAAATAGTCAGCTTTCAGAGTGTTCAGATGCCCGTCACCGAATCATGAAATGCTATTCAGAATAGTTATAAAAAAAAAAAAATGCCACAAAAAGTTGCTCCATAAAATGTTTTATATTTTCGAATTCTTGCGTACACTTTTGAGCAGACTGACCTGCTCAAATGTTGTTTATATGTTAGTAGTGTTTTATACTTTATTTCCCCCATTGATCTTGATAGCACAGCATCAATTTACCTCTCTGTCTTTTCCCCCGGTCCTCAACAAGGTAAGAGAGAGAAATAATACTGTCAGCATGCGTATAATCCCCTATAGCTTTTTTTTTTTTAAACTGTGGCTCTTAATCATGATGGTTTGCGTTAGATTTTCCAGTGCTACTCCCCCAGAAACCTTTTTTTTTTTTCATTGACACACAAGGTCTTTCACTTATAATAATAAAGCAAGATCAGATAGCTTCACGAATATGGTTTCAGGGCATAAATGTAGACATATCGGGAAATAGTATGAGTTTATGTGGTTCTAAGTCAGCAGGAAGATGAAAAAAAAAAAAAAAAAAAAGCAGCAGCTCTGCTTATTACAATCGGTATTGGGCTTACCAAAAAAATAAAATAAAAAAATGAATGAATTGAGAGTTTTCAAGCCAACAAAAGTCAGTTTATCATCTGATTTTTTTCTTTTTTGCTTGCACACTGTGAAAACCTCTTTTTTTTCTTTTTTTTAATTACCTACGGGACTCTCTCTTCCTACCTCTTTTTTTTTCCTATTATCGTTGTCTTTTTTTTTTTTTATTTTAAAAAAAAAATTAGTTTTATTGTTGCTGTTGAGTGTTGTGATAAAGCTATATACAACTTCTTCATAAAGAAAAAAAAAAAAAAAAAAAAAAAGAAAAAAAAGAACTGAATGAGAGGGTTAACTGTTTAAGAAGAAATAGTTATGTAGCAGCGTGATGGTGATGCCGTTTTTAGTTTTACAGCGTGGTGACCCTTTCCTATTCTGTCATAACTAGTGGTCGGTGACGTTAGAATGATCTTTTTTAAAAAAAAAATCTTTTTAAACGTTCGTCATCTTTTCCCTCCTATAGTTGGTGTTTATTAGTCTTTTTATAAGTTAAAAATACATCTCTTTTATTTGAGGCTTTATTTCAACGATCCATTGCTGAGTCTTCGGAGACGGCTACGGATTGGGTCCTCTGTTGCTTTTTTTGTCATTTACCTATCACTTATGATTACAGTAACGTTGGATGAATATAACCAAAAGTAACTAAGAAATGAATACTTTTCACTTTTTTTTTCTTTCTATACTAAAAAATTAAATAATACTAACTAGTCATCTGCCTACTATTATATCATAGTTCTTATTGTTATAGCGGATCAGTGTGTCGCCTAACAGACGTTTGATTGGGGTAATCACATTATATGGCGAAAGGGGAAAAAAAAATAAAAAAATAAAATAAAATAAAATCCTCATTTTTTTTTTTTTTTTTGCATTCGCTACTGACACGGAATTCATGATCAAAAAAAAAAAAAAAAAACTAAAAAAAAAGAACGAAAAAGGAAATGAACGGGTGCGATAGGGGGAGGAGAAAGGAAAATTTCCAAAGTGGAGGGGGAAAAAAAAAAATTGTACAGTAAGAGTTGAGTTTTATTTTATTTTCTGTGCGAAATGATAATTGCTGATGGTATGTTAATTCTGTAACGACGCAATGCGGAAAGAAAAGAAAAGGGAACCAAACTATCCAACATTGTGCGACTCCTTTTTACAATACATGTTTTAGTTATTTTTGTTCAACTCTGAAGATCTGAAGAGAGAGAGAGCCTGAGAAACGGCTACCGCATCCACAAATTGATTGCATCAAGGGGAAAAAAAAAAAAAAAAAAAAAAAAAAAAAAAACCATTCTTTCCCTATTTTGAATTTTTTCTTCTTAGTCCATTTATGATAAGTCTGTTTTTTTTTTTTTTTTTTTTTTAAATTTTTTTATTGCTTTTCCCGCAACGGTTTTCTTTTTTGTACCTACAAACTCATTATTCGGTAGAACGAGAATAAAAGTGGCGTAACTAACCTATTCCCGTATTAGGGTTTTATACGGTGGCCCACAAACAAAACAAGAGTGAACAAAAGTAAAAAAACAAAGTTGGCCGATTCTTTTTTTTTTTTTTAAATTGCGTCTTACCATTGAGAAACGAATTACATGTGGGAGTGAAAAAAAACAAAAAAAAGGGGGTGGGGAAAAAAAAAAAAAAAAAAAAAAAGCATAAATTAAATCTTTTCGTATCGTGCTGAGATAATGTTGCTGCGACAGCACAGAGTTTCAACCGGTTGTGTGGTATCAAATGACTGATATCCCGTAAGCTTCCCATGATTTACGAGTGTTAGGATTTTCTCAAATAAAAAATAAATAAATAAAAAATAAACCAGCTGATTTCCATCAAAAAAAAAAAAAAAAAAAAAAAAAAAAATACTGACCCGCTTGTGTATAAGGGTTTATATTTTAAGTTAATGTTGCTTCGTAGCTCTATGGAGGTAATGTTGTATCAGTGATGCACAATATGTGATGCAATAGACTTTCTTATCTATCTATCTACATAATTATTAATAGCTACGAGTGATCCAACGGCAAAATGCAGTGTCATTATTTAACGTCTATTTTTTCTTCTTTCACCCCCCTCCCCTCCTCCTCTTTACTTTCGCTCATTGCTGTTTCGTGATTTCTCTTACAATGCATATTAGAAGAAGCAATCTTTTTGTTCATAACACAGAATAAGAGTTACCTGTAGCTATCCTTATTTGTATGGGTGGTAAAGTGTTTCTTTGTTGATCCGATCGTTTTTATCTATTTGTTTTATCACAGCTTCACTATTATTATGAACAAACAAGTTCCTATCAATTCTTATTTCTCATCTCGAAGACATGTTTTTACGAACGAAAGAGAATTGTGGCAGCGAAACGTTAACACCCTTTTACTTTATATAGGCTTGTTTTCGGTTGTGCACAAACAAAAGCAAAGTTTAAGGATTAATTACTGAGGTCGATTGCATTTTTTTTTTTTTTTTTTTTAAAGTTATCTCCTACCGAACAGACCTCTGACAATAGAAAACTGCAATGCAGTTATGGAAACAGCCGCTACAGCAGATGCAGAGGAGGAGAGACTATTCCTCACTGCTGGGATAACCGAACGTGAAAGCGCAAAGGAATTAGCGAGACTTCGACATAGTGGACCTCTTGACAGGCTTCTAGGGGTTGATAAGTTCTGGACTGAAAAAGTTTTGTTATTTGTGCTCTGGCTTCAGGACTTCGCTCTGATATGGATGTTCCCTTCGATGATGTGGCCATGGCACTTTTGGGGAAAAAGTCACATCGTTATGTGGAGTCTGTTAGATTTCCACACAAGACGAACTCAAATGAAATCGTGTGATAGTTGTTCACCATGGCCTGACTGCTCTCCCTCTGGGTGTGCTCCTACTCTTGACGTATTTGGTGCTGGTGCTCCCTCCGACATAACGAATTCTATAATTATATCATGTGGTGTTGCTTTCTTTTTATCATGGTTGTTCATTAATAACGCTCCTGACATGGGATTGATAAGCCCAGCTCTTGCTCGTAACCTTGAAAGGGTATTATATCCGTGGGTGCTTTTCTTTTACACACCATTCTCACTTCGGGCTTTGTACGTTTTTTGTGATTATGATACTTTTGTAATTGAAAATTGGAAATGCACACCAAACATTATGTCGGTACCATGGTTTTTTGTTAGTTGTATTTACAGCTTGGGTCTTCCTTATGTTATAGTTAAGAGAGTTGCTAGGCAACAATTGTTTAGGTCAGGTCTTCGACATGAAACGTACATGAGAACAAGAGAATTGGAATACAAACTGGGATTGAGTACAGCATATCGTGATAAAAAACTTTGGATTATGTCGTCATTCACGGGATTTGGTTGTTATTCTGGTGCTTGGTTTGCAATTCAAAAAATAATAATCATCCTACTTACCTATTTATGTACAACTGGTCTTCGAACGAGTGACTCGTTTAGATACTTTGCTGCTGGAGCAGTTGCAGTTCTGTTTGGTATCCAGTCGTTGTTTTTGATATTCGTAGTAAGAGCTTACAGAGTAATAACATCGCACTGGACGCATACGTTGTTTGTTGTAGCATCAGCGTTTAATGCTTGGATTGGTTTCCTACAGGCTACTGGAGCTCGTCTGCTCTCTGATAAAGATTTGCGTGTGCTCCTATCAGCCTTTAACTTATCAATCGTATCGGTGTTCTTTATATCATTGCTCATAACATTCATACTCGTTCATGACTTTATTCCTCAACGAGGAACTGCAACAAACAGAGAAGTATCAAAATTTAAAAAAGTTGTTTCTAAAGTCAGGGTTTCAGAAGAAAATTTAATGCACATGCATCTCGGTAAATCATTAAAGATACTTATACTATATAGATGGAAGAACAAAGTATTGCAAACAAGGCGACAGACTGCTAATAATGTTGGAGTTCCTAAAGTGGGAAATAAGAAAGTAACGATGAGAATGGAAATTCAATATTATGAAGAAGAAGATTTTTGTTCAGACTTAGCTCTCTTTGGGGGTTTGATGATCTCCGTAGACGACATTGCAGTGACTGTTGTCTCATCAAATGAGGATACCAACACAACAGTGTTGGACGTTCGGATTCAAAGGCTACTTGATAACAACCTCATAACTGAATTTATCAACAGATGCAATCAACCAGGAGACTTAATGAAAGAGTCGTTAAATGTTATATCTGTTGAACTTGTTCCTTACGATGTTGTTACGGTTTCTATCCCTCTGAGTGTTGTAAGAACTCATTTTAATACGATGTTCATATTCAGCACATCATCGGATGGAAAGAGCATCTCTAGAATAAATAAAACAGTCAACGACTATGAAGAGTTGTCAATCCTTAATGAGTATGTTCATAAAACTGTTTTGACTGTAAATGGAATTCAAAGAGATAGCCAAGAGGAGTTACATGAAATAATACAATGCAATGACTATGGAGATGATGATGAGATTATATTGGCGTTTGACAAGGGAGAAGTTCCTGATGATGTCTTCGACCAGAATGACTTCTTACAAGAAACACCTGAAACAGCACCAACATCATTCCCTCAACGGAAAGGAAGTACAAACTACGAACTTAGCATCCTGCAAGCATTACTTAGTAGGTCTGATGAGCTAACTGATGCTGAGCTCTTTTCACCCGTTGATAGTGAGGAACAGATTTTTAAACCAGTCTTGTCATACTTTCTCAAACTTAATAGCAATGCGAGATACATGTGGCCGGTATCTCAGTCACTCGTGACAGAAATAAAACGAGAGAATGAAACCAACCACTTTCTAGACATATTACGTGAAGCGAACGGTATTCTAATGGAGGTCAGCTTCATGCATGAAACACCAGAGTTAATCAGGATAGAATCACTCTTATTTCACATAAGACGAGTGACTAGATGCCTCAAAGCGTGTACTGAACTTCGAGTTGCTCATCATTTGAACGCTATTCATCCACTTGCACCAACTTTCGAATCTGTTTTAGACGAACTAGTCTACGAATTCCGTTCAAATAAAGGAAAATCTCTCGCAATTGGAAGGAGAGCCAGCAAACTTCCAATCGTATCGGCGTTTTTACATCACAGAATGAATGAAAGACAGCATATATTTATTCTTGTTAAACCTATCATGTTAAAAGTATTGTTTAAATTATTAGTACTAAGAATGTTTATAGAATTGGTTGGAGGTAAAAAAGAACTTTTACCGGAGGTGAGACCATCACCAACGGTTGAGATCGATCACAGATCATTCCCGGATACTTTTGAGAAGACTGATAGAAGAACACACAGTGAGACTCGAGGTAGTCGTGTGGGATTCCAGGAACTATCGTCTCACCAGTCTGTCTTTACTTTCATCTCACCTATTGAATTAGAAGAAGACGAGTCTCTTCACAGACTTCAGCTTGCTAATGAAGAAACAATCAAGCGAAAAGAAATCACACAAGGGCTTCAGGTCTGGATCACAAGATGGAAACAAGAACAACTCCAACATCAGGCAGAGCAATTAAAGATTCAACAAACAGTATTTAGTGAGGAATCGTTTGCGAGAAGTAAGATTTTGAGGGAGGAGAAGATGGCATGGAAAGCTTGGGTTGAGCTCTCAGAAGATTTGATGAAAAATGTACGAGAAATAATTAAGCATCACAAACAACACCTCATCGTCTTCGAAGCTGAATCAGCTTCAAGAACAGAAGTTATGAATTATCAACTATCAGATCATCTGATAGTTCAGACCCAACTTGATGCCAGCATGTCTCGCCTTCTCGATAACGAAACAGAAAAACAAAAACTACTCGAAATGCAGGCAGCCATGAAAGCTCGAAAAGAACAACAGACGGCTAATGAACTCGAACGTAAACAACAATCGAAATTAAAACGTCTGGGACTGGTGAAGCTACTCAACTCTTGGAAGGAAAAGTATAAAAAAGAACACGGACAATACCCAACAAAGAAAGTTCTCGCTAGTACCCCAGACATATCAGATGTGTACAACGAGTACTTATCGATTCCAAAGGATGGCAGTCCTGCTCCTGTGGAACCCCTGTCTGTGTCTTCATCACAGATAACACCATCACCACTACCAACGCCGTTAATAGGTGTTCAGTTATCACCTGATAAGGAACCAGGGTTACTTGGAAATACTCCTCCAGAAAAACTACCTCAAAAGGAACGCGATCCCGTAAAAACTCGCAAGGCAGAACTCGTTAAAATCCTGAACGCTTGGAAGCTCAGGTATGTATTATTCACATCGGATTGTTTTTATCAGTTTTTTTTTTTTTTTTCCACAAAACTTTTTTTTCCTCCTTCAAAAACAAAACAATCAACAACAGCTATTCTGAGAAACACGGCAGGGAAGTTACTAAAAAAATATTAAAAACCGACTCGTCAATCAGCGAAGTGTACGCAGAGTACCTTCAGATAGTCCAGGTGTGTAATAAGACATGACCTTATAAAATAATCAGATCACATTACGTAAATAACAACAAAACAGGCTGGTAAGAGGGGAACTTCACCTGTCCCTTCTGACGTAGAACGAAATGATGAAATCGTTGATGAAGCAGCTTTGAAATCAATGACGTTGTCAGAATTAAAGAAATTTGTTAAAGAACAAAATAAAAGACTATCTGAATGGAAAACAGCCTTCTCCGAAAAACATGGAAAGGCTCCAACAAAGAGCGACCTGCGTCAGTCAAAAGACATAGTCGGTACTTACGATACGTATCTCTTAGCAAATCCAATACTAAAAGCGCGTAAGACTGAAACTTCAATAGAAAAAGATCAACCGACTGCTGAACAGAGCGAACCGACGACAATCTAACAGCCGAAAGGTAAGCTACGACCGTAGCACCAAACATGTACTTTATTACTTACTACAAATCTGTTTCTTTACGATATCTTCCTTTATTGTTTTACATGAAAGTCTACCCATTCCTGTGGTGTAGTACTTCAAAAAAAATAATCAAATATTTTTGTTTTAAAGAGAGAAATAGATTTACCAAAACAGCCTCAAAAAATCAACTGGGTGACAGTTGCTGCCAGTTCGTTGTATTATATTGTGGTGTTTTCATAAGTTTCTTTTTTTTTTTTCTTTTTTCTCTTTTGATGGACTCCAACGTCTGTTTAAAAAGCTTGCTTCTGGGATTGAAAAATAACTACAAGCAATATTGCGTTTGTTCTTGTCATGTGAGGTATTGATGGGTTTCATTTCTTTACTTTTTAAAACAGCAAATACAGAAGACTATCGCATTCGAAAGAAGAATAGACCACGTTATAGCCTAATACCACTTATCATGCATTGTTCTTTCATATCAGTTTTTGAATATGTTCGATCCCAGTGGTAGAGTAGAACGATGGGCAGACATGTCTATGACTATAATGAGAACTAGTGAGTGGTCGTATGATGATTATTGGAGATTCGGAGCTTCTTATCAAAATGATATGAATCAAATAAAATTAGACCTTCCTCGAACACCACTATCATCTTGGGGAAGTGGTGGCGCGACATCAACAGAGTTACGAGAGGCTCTTGGAGGAGTACTCCAAGCATGGGTAGGATATTCATGCAGAGAATGCAGTCATCTGCTACCATACGTTCAGGGAATGAGTTTAATTGCTGTGGTTCCAGTTTGCGTGTTTAGTGGAAATGCTGAGTATGCTTTTTGGATTTTTCACCTGATTATGACAAAAGTGTTATCTCCGGATTGCTTTGCTTCATCACCACCTCTCTCAGGACATCGTGCGGATACAACTCTATTGCAAGAAGTAGGTCGTAAAAAATTACCAAAATTATTACATATTCTCGGAGAAGTGGAATTCAATTCAACTATTGCTTTGTTATCTACTAAATGGTTACTTCCGATATTTACGAACGCTCTACCGGAAGGATCGGTTTTGTCTTTGTGGGATTCTATTTTAAATACGGTGTTTGATGAAAACAGTACTGGGCATTCCATCATAGCTACCGGTTTATCTAGTACTCCATTGTTTGTTTGGGCTATTGCTATATTACAGTCGGTTGAGAATTCAGTTCTGTCAGCTGTTGGTAGCTTGGATTCGGATATTCCTATGTCAGTTCAAGTAGCTGGAATCATAACAAAATCCTCTCGATCACTACCAAAAGGTTTCCAAGTATCATGGACTGATGTCCCTGGATTTAATGCTGAGGAATTAAGCATTCGGCATAGCGTTTTACGACGTTCTGAAATTCCTAAAAAAACAGGTCAGAAATGGTCTATAAGAACTCTTTTAGCCCCGACAATAACAAGAAAAAAACCAAAAAAAACTGATGATCGCGGGATAGATGATGGAGAGGGGGATGCAATTGAACTGGTGTCCCCAGAAACTGCCCGAAAACAACGGCAAATACAGAAAGAGAAACCAGCTAAAAGGATACTACTTGGGGATGCACTCGATTCTGTTATAAAAACAGACAGCGTTGGGTCTATCAACGGAGAGGGTCCACTCACTAGACCCATCTGTAGTGATCTACTCTCATTCTTAACGACAACATCTCCACAGTCAACTTCATCTAATAAACATATTCTTGATATGTTTGGTGATAGTCAAATAGTTTATAATCCAGACGATGTTAAATTACTACCAGTCGAACAAAATAAAACCCTTCCTCCTCCTCCTACTCGGAAAAAAGATGCTTTTCAATCGCTGTGGGAATCGACCGTTGGAGGAGTCTGAGGGGATGGGTGATGTTAGATAAATAATTTGTGTTATAGTTTTTTTTTTTCTTTCTTTTTTCCCCTTTCTGTGATTGATTGATGTTCCTTTCAAAGAACCAACTTTATCGAATCAAACCAATCAATGTTTTATGACCATGTGACTGAGGATTTTTTTTGAATGAAAATCTCAAAAAATCCCAGGGTGGTGTGGTGTGGTGTGGTGTCATTAGCGCAGACGAGTTCATTGTTTCAAACTGTGTCCTGTTGAGACTTATTCAGGACAGGTTGAGCCATACTCACTGAAGTCTGACTTCATAGTCTTCCACCAGCGCATGTGGATGAGGAGTGTCTACATGCATTCTTATTTTCCCGTGTGCTGTATTATTTTATTCTTATCGGTTTCTTCATTGTACGATATCGGCACTTTCAATCTGCCTTCAATCTACAAAAAAAAAAAAAACACACTGCTAATTATCTTTCTCTTACACATATACCAAGTCAATAATGTTAAGTAGTACGGAATGGCTATGCAGGAGCCTACCTGAGGTGGTCTGTATGTCTAACAGGGATCAATTTGTTAGTTTTATCTCATTACAGGTATCTTGAATAGATCATGAGTTTCAACGTACTAATTCCTGTTGGTGTTAAAGACGTTCCACAATCTATAGAAGGAATTAAAAGTATCAGAAAATGACTTCCCGAAGCTGGAGAAATCGCAATCATACTCGCTGATGGAGGAGATGAAAAGATGATAGTGGCCGACAGAGTAATACGTGATTCTGAAATATTGAAAAAAATCAGCAACGACGTTAACTGGGATCAGTATAGTGGATGGCTTAAGCAACAATTAATAAAGATTTACTCTCCTATATACGAGTCAAAGGGATATCAGTACACTCTAATATGTGATGCTGATGTGGTATGGTTACGGGAGACGTTGTTCTTTACAGATCATGTTCACCCTAAAATACTATTGTCAAGGGGTGGTGGGTTCGATAAATTAACATATCGAAACTTTCCATCTTATTTATTAGGAGATGATGTTTTTTTGTTAAAGACATCTGGTGTAGCGCATCACACTATGGTTCATATCCCCACAGTAGTGGACCTAATAAAGAGTGTTGAAGAACAACATGATACTTCATTTGTTGAGGCTTACTTAAATAGTAGATTCCGACAGTCAGAATACCAACTTTTATATTCTTATTTTCTAATAAATCGTAGAGATCGATTTCTCATAGGTGATAGGCCATTTGTTGTAAGTGGAAACTGCTCCCTTTACATGTCGGCTAACATGTCTTTTTGTGTTTCACATCATCACTTTAGAGATTGTGGAGTTCGCTCTCATTGGGAAGATGAAAGTTTTTTATCAGGTAGTAGAGAGAGGGTTCCTAACGAGGGGGTTAATAATTTTTATAAACCAATATCAAAATGTGTGTGGAATACTTTGCAAGAGTGTGAACAACTTTCCGATCGATGTGATTATTTAAGTTTCACGTCTGACTTGGGTGATGTCATGCGAATCTGTCGTCAAATTCGCATCACAAATATCCGACATGGTCTACCTTCAAGCTGCTATTCACCTGCCACAACCACAGTCTTATTCGGAGTTGCTGTCGCAGAGCAATTACTATTTCTTCTACTCCCTATTGCTTGTTATGTTCGTTTTGGTTATTCTGCATTAATCAAGAGTCATATAGTTCTGTACTCTTTACTAACTTTATTCCTGTTTCTGAATTCACTGGGTACACTACTTATATTACAGCCTCCGTTGTTTATCTACACATTGCTTACTGCTGCTGTCTCTCACGTTGTAGTTGGTTTAGGTCAGGTAGTTAGGCGTAGATACATTAATGGGATGCTATCTGGTGGGTCATTTGTTATTGTAATGCAGTTTATAAGACCTTTGGTGTGTCAAGAACCACCTGATGATGAAAGATTATCTCTGATGTTGTTACTTCTTGCGATTGTTGGATTAGAGTTTAAAAAATTAACAAACGCTCGTCGTTTGAAATTAAAGTCAATTTCATATTGAGATTATTTTTTTATATCACAATTTGTGTACTTCATGAACAAGTTTTTTTTTTTAATTTATTTTTTTAACTTATAATTCTAACTACAGACGACACTGAATGTCAAAAATAATATCATTCAGAACAACACAACTAAAACCATTCATAAACACTGATGAAGAGAATACCGATAACAATGAAGACGGTTGTCTTGAATCCAGAATGGGTCACAGCATTGTAAGAGCAACGAAAGAAGGACGACTTGTTATGTTTGGAGGTAGACGAACAATTGATAATAAACCAATACCAGAAGTTGTAGGCATAGACCTATCAAGAATATCCAATGGAAAGAGTGGCAGGTTTATTAAACTTAATATCGGTGATGAACATACTGAGATAAAAATTGGTGGGCAGATTGCAAGGTACAGTTATCACAGTCATACTATGAGTCATGTTGGGCAATCAGTTTATATTCAGGGGGGTTACGCGTCTTCAGCTGGTGATGATATACCGTTTTGGGATCAACATTTTTATCAAATAAAACTACACGGCTTAGAACTCATAAACAAATCATCACAACCTCCAACACGATCAAATGATCCACGTCGACGAGGTCACTCAACCATCACTTTCAACAACAATTTTTATATAATCGGAGGCTGGGGACCCCAAGCAGACTGGTGGCGTACTGATATAGATCGATTCTCGGTAGAGTCAGATTCTTGGTCGACAATTCAATGTAGATGTACTGAAGGATCGATTCCAAATGTTGCATATCATTCAACTATTCTACTCCCTGCTAGTGGTGAAGTTGTTTTGTTTGGAGGTTATGTAGATGAATCAATGATGTTCAAAGACAGGATTTTAAAAAGTCAAACCAAACCAAAACCAACACCAACACCATTTAAAGTTGTTGGTCTCTATAACAACTCTCAAGTAGATCTTTTACAGACCAGTCCGTCAGATATTGCAAAGGGGAGATGGGGTGAAGCTGGTCAGGTTGTATTCTGTGGTAATGCTATCTCTGTATTAAATCTTAATCACATGAAATGGACTCGAAAAATTGCCATTGGACACATTCCAGAACCAAGAGCCAATCACAGCGCTATTCTATTATCACCAAAACTAATGATCCTCTCAGGAGGAAGTTGCGGTAGTCATCTATACAACGACTGCTACATCCTTGATACAACACTCTGGATGTGGACAAAACTCGAGTGCAACTCCGTCATGCGACCAGTCGCTAATCACACAGCAACAATCATTCATGGTTTATATGTACTGTTGGGAGGAAAAACTACATCAGATGATAGCTCTATGTTCTGTGTCACTGCATTGGTAGCTGATATAATAGAGATATATAAACAACAAAAGAATAAAATAAAAATAGAAGCGTTGATGGGGACCATAACAAGCGTACAAATGGAGTCGGGAAGTCAACAATTCAATACAACAAAACCAGCTTCAAACGCTAATCAACAAGCCTGTACAAGTAGGTTACTCATCCCTAAGAAACCAACTCCAAAAGAGATTCAAATTGAAGAAGAAATGAACAAAATTTCAAAAGTACACAAAAAACTAGACACACCTGAGAGGGATGAGCTCATTGAAAGACTTTATGGTAGACTCGAGGCACACAGAGATGCTATCGCTAATATGAGTAAACGAAAATATCTCCAACCTCTCTTTGAAACAAATATAAAAAGATCATCTGCTGAGATCACAAAAAGACTTCACGAGTACGGGGTTGCTCATCAAACAGCAAATAAAGAATCGTTACTAAGAAAGTCGATATCGACATGGAAAGGAAATGGTCTTCAAGGACAATGGGTGACTGGTGATTACCAAGAAGTAGATGAACGTCGAAAAAAGAATATTTCTAGGGCTAAGCATTCACCTCCAACGATAGCTGAACAAGATCATTTTGATGAGGTCAATCGACGTTTTTATGAAGATCGAAAACCAACTTCTGATGTGTCCCGTCGCAAAGGCATCCAACTGTTCCAGAAATACAATCCACAGAAAGACCCAGCTCGCAAGTTTAAGAAATCTGAGATTGAAAAATTAAACGAAAAATTCCATAACAAGGGTGTCGCGGACAAGGAAGCAGCGAAGGCGAACGCTTCCAACACGTACATCAAATGCAGACAATCAGTCTTTAAAAAACAAAGTCCGAAAGATTGGAATAAAACCGTTGAACGATTATATCAACAAAAACCAAAGTAAACAACCGCAGACCACAATCGATATACCGTGAAAGACCTCCCCCAGGTGGTCACATTTACACGATTACCCGCTTTACAGCGATTTAGTTCTTTTTAAGTCTCTCTTATTTCTTCCGTCTTGCATAACTTATTGTTATTACTTTTTCACAGAAAATTCACAGAAAAAAATAGAATAAAATGAATGACTACGATACTTTAATTAATTACTTTTCACCGCGTTCCTTAACTTTTTTAAATTCCCTTTCAGAATGTAACGAAGAAATATAAAACATGTTAGGTCTCGGTATGGGTGGAAAACTACTTTTCCTAATATCAATATTATTAGGAATGTTAAGCAGCGTGTTGTTATGGGTACCAAATCCAATGAGTCCTGGTGAAGTCCAAGAAAGATACGGTCCTTGGAGTGTCGTGATTGGTGGTGGAGAAATAGGGTTAGCTTGGGTGAAAGAACTACACTCCCAGGGACTCGATGTTATCTTAGTAACAGACCAAAGAGAGTTTATTGATGAGACAATGTTATCAGACATCAATAATAATAATAATGATGATGATGGCGGTGTTGTTGTTCATTCCCCAATTGATTATTCCGTTGACAATATCGTGTTTTTTTCAAACCTAACCCTAAACTATGACATCGGGTTAGTAATAGTGACCTCTCAGACTACTGAAAGTTCTGCTTTCATACAAAGTAATCTTGAAATACATCACGATCTCGTCAATTCAAATATAAAAAACTCTATCGATGCCACCTACGCAATGCTAAGTCGATTTAATGAAAGCAGTAGAGTTTCAGGAATCATATTTGATGGTTCGGTTGCTGCTCTTCAAGGAATTCAAAATAAAGTTATATACGCTGCTACAAAGTCATTCATGGTATCATTCTCGTTGGGTTTATATGAAGAATTCAGTTCTAATTTAAATATTGATATCTTGTCTTGTCTATCAGGCGATATTATATCTGATTGGAGAGTACCGACATCTGATTCAACACATCAATGCTTGCATGCACTACCTCTTGGGATGCCTTCACTCGCTGTGGGATGGTTTAATCGAGTTCTGAGCCTTGCGATTCCATACTTCCCGATATCGGTTTTCGGTGATAGTCAGTAATTTTTTTTTTTTTTTTTTTTTATAAAAAAAAAGTACCTTCTCAGTATCTGTGTATTCACACTAGAAAATATTATAATTTGGAAAAAAAAAAAAAAAATCAGAAGGGGAACAAGAAGAAAAAAAAAAAAAAAAAAAAACCAACAGCAGCATTTCTTCAGTTCAGCTGTAACATCATCCGCGGGTGACAATTCTTCAAAATATTTTTTTTTCATTCTATTTTATCATCTAACAGAAGCATTAAGATGCAAGGCATAGTGAGGAATCCCGATTGTGGATTTTCAGATGTCATATTTGAAGCCACGACAGACACTCTCGTTGATGATGTGATTCAACAAGCAGCTGACGAATGGGGCATAGATAAGGAAGAGATTGAACTCTCATTCGCAGGTGACGTGCTTCCTCAGAATACCAAACTACTGTCACAGGGTTTGACTGCTAATGCAGAATTGATCGCATTAAAAAAGCAATTTCGTCTATTTGGTATCAGTTGGTTCAAAAATAAGACGAAAAGAAATCAAATGGTTCAACGATACGAAGAGAGTCACAACAGAAATCTTTATGTCGATTGTCAAAGCTTCTGTAATGAGGGTTGTCTTTACTTTCCAACACTTCCTTCAGAAATTAAGAAAACTACATTCCAATCAAATGACTCTAATAAAGACATCAGCGTAGTTAGTAGTGATTTCCTACGTGATAATACTTCTGTTACGTTTATTGATTTATCAAATCTTAGTAATGTCACCCTTATTGATAATTATTTCTTGTCTGATTGCTCTTCCCTGTCGATACTTGTACTACCCAACAGTATAATCACCATAGGAATGCAGTTCCTGTCATTTTGTTGTTCACTTACAGATCTTAATTTAAGTGTTCTTACGAACTGTACTGTGGTGGGTGATTGTTTTTTAGCTGGTTGTGAATCACTCACAGAACTGGATTTGTCTGGACTGCGAAGTGTTACTCGCATTGGAGATTACTTTCTAAGTGAATGCAATTCTGTTATGAAGATCGACACGTCGGGGATTTGTAGCGTTTCAGAAATTGGAAAAGGATTCTTTCACAGCTGTACCTCAATAACACAAATCAACTTATCAGGTTTACGTAACATGACCGCCATCGATGATAGTTTTCTTGCTGGCTGTAGATTTCTCACAGACGTAAACTTGTCGTGTCTCAGCAACGTAACGAAAATCGGAAATCATTTTATGTCTTATTGTAAATCACTTACGGAGATAGATATGTCAGATTTAAATATTATAACCGATGTTGGAGATGGTTTCCTTTCTAGTTGTTCGTCGATTACGGAACTGAATTTGTCAAATTGGAATAGTGTGACTGCTGTTGGAAATTACTTTGCTTGCGATTGTACCTCTCTGAGATGCGTTGATCTGTCTGGTTTTCGTAGTTTAGTTGTAATTCAAAATAACTTTTTGACGTATTGCACTTCACTTTCTAAATGCAACTTTTCTGGTCTCAGTAACGTTACAGCTATTCGAAATGATTTCTTAGGAAATTGTTCTGCGCTAAAGCAAATCGATTTATCGGCACTCTGTAATGTTACGGAAGTTGGTGATAATTTTATTTTAAATTGTGATTTGAATAAGAAAATCATTCTACCGAATGTCAATAAGAATTTATTTATTAAACCTTCCGGAACAATAAAGAAAACCATCCGAATGATTGCTTCTGTGGTTGTTTTATTTTTATTCTTTTCTTTTGTACATTAACATAATTTTTTATATTCTGATTTCAAATTACAGTAATTTCTAATCACAGCAGAGCCTTAACAACTATGCCTGCAGTTGCTCAGAGGCGTAGGCGGAACAGGGTGGTTGGAAGATGGTTGTACAGTCGGTGTGTTATTATCAATGTTTTTATTTGGTTTCTCAGTGTTAATCAACTTATATAATAAAATACCACAATAAAAACACAGTCTTGCTCACCTTTGCACTGTACTAGGATCAGTAAACCGTGAAGTTATGATTTTTAGTAAAGAAGTCTACAGAGCATGCCTGGCTGATGCAGTCTCCGCTGCAAAACAGAGATTGGGTGTTGGAGATAAATTCTGGGCAAGACTAATGTCGAGAATGGGATTAACCAGGAGAGTTGTAGTCAGAAAGAGAAGAAGGAATGCAAGGCATTTGACGTCGTTAGAAAATGAATTGGAAGCTTTGAAATTAGAGATAGCAGATATAAGAGGACACCTTGTCCCACAGTCATCGTCTGGGTGTAAGACTGATGAAAGTCCTGTTCTTGTGCAGAAGCCAGTTTTGAGAAGACCGCCTCCACCACCTGTAAAAAGAAACGTTTCACGATCAACAGCTGTACCACATCAGCAACGTCAACTTCCAAAGAGAATGTTGCAGCCGATTAGTTCCGAAATCGCAGAAGACGAATACGATTAAAATCTAATTAACCAACTGGAAAGTACATCAACTCCTCTTACGGATGTTTCACCGACGGATTGCGGTATTATCGTGCAAGGCTTGCATGGAATAAAATATGGTCATTAAATTAGTTTAGTCTTCCAACATACAAAAATAATAATAATAATAATAAATTATAATCAGGAATCAAAACAGAGTTTCTCTCTTTTTATTTTTTTTAATTTTTAATTTTTTTTTTGTTTTTTTTGTTTCTAAAAATTTCTATTATGCTTATTGCTGGCTAAGGTCAGGTAGTTCCATTCAAGGGGTGTCACTCAAAGATGTTGGAGAAAAAGATTGTTTTGGGTTTGTCAGACCCCCAACTCTAACCCGCGGAAGGGAAAAAAAAAAAACGTTATTGTTCTGATTTCCCCCCTTTTTTTTTTTTTTTGGTTCTTGCTGTAATCTTCGATTAATTTTTTCATTTTTCATTTTTTTTATTCTTATGAAATGCCGACAGTCATGTTAAGACATTTTTTTTTGTGTTCAAACAAAAAAGAAAAAAAAACAAAAAAAAAAAAAAAAAAAAAGGAAGGAAGGAAAAACAACTGTTACGGTATCGTCTGGGTACGTACTTATCAGTCAAAGGGTAATAATGTCAATATTCCCATCCCCTTTTTTTATTTGATATCTAAATCGACGTGTCGTATCCTAAGTTAGTTAAAAGTGATAGCTATTCTAAAACAACTAGAAAGGTAGATTTTATATATTCAATTTCTTTTCAAGGAACTACATCAGATAAAACGCAAATGACATGAGTCTCGATGACTTGTTGAAGTTCTCTGATGCGAATGGGAATGAGACTGAATTCTCAGGACAGTTTTCATATGCGATCTCTGAAACAGATGATGGAAATGAAAACATTCTAAACACTCTGTTAAGAAGTTCTCCTCCACCAATTACCAATACCGTCCCCGCAAATGGTGTCGATGGTGATAGCTGGGATGAATCTTCTACTTGCAGTACAGTCAGTGATGTCCATCACACCTCTACTGGCGGTAAAGTTAGTTTTGCAGAACCCAGCGCAAACACTGGGTTGGTTAAAAAACCCGACATCTGGAAACGACTATACCACAAAGCAATCCCTGAAGAAACAGATCTCCACCATTCAATCTCTACATTCATAAATGAGAGTATGAAATCTGCGGAATTACAAAAAGAAAAACAACAACAAGTCGACCTCCACTGGAAGGCTAACAGAGACAGACTCGCAAGAGCATCAACAAAACGTCGTGCGAAGAGAGATGCTGACAAGAATGTTTCAAAAAATGAAAGTGTTCCTTACAATAACAGAAAGTTAGATCCCATAAAAGACGAACAGCTGTTCGTTACGAGTGGTTTAGCTGGAATTCCTGAACCACCATCAGTAACAAAACCAAAACCAAAATTTAAGGTTAACAGTGTCGAAGACATTAATATTTTTAAAGGATACGCCCGTGGCGCTCCTACACCCCGTGAGAAGTATCGCGCACCTCCAAAAACTATACCGCAGAAGGTCACACAGGTTCCTAGAGAAGCATACGAACAACCAACGAGAGAGAGAACACAAAGACTCTATGAGGATGCACAACAACGGGAACAGATGAGAATTAGAACTAAGTTCCTTTCACAAAAACTAAATAGGACCGCAAAAAGACGCGAGATGGACATCATTATGGGACGATTGTAGATTATTCAATACTTCTGTTCGGTAAAATCTACACTCTGCCGTATTACATTATACCTCTGGTTTTGGTTTCTCAGGGCTCGCGGCTATTTGAGTAATTAAATTACTCGATTCCGAAAGAAGAGATGTGTTTAATTAATGAATATGTCCTTTACGTCAATCTGCGAGTGTGTTTTTTACCTATACTAATATTAACTGACGGTTTTTTTAAATTTTTTAGTTATATCTGATACAATCCGGGTGTTTCACTCAAAAAAACATTTATTCCCCCCCACACGGTACCTATGCCGTTCATTGTATTTATATTAATTTATTAGATTTTATTTTATATTTTTAATATTGTTCTTTTGATTAGTATGTTTGAACTGTTTTTATTATAAAAAAAACTAACACCTTTTTTTTAATGTAGCCCCGATTCCTAACGATGTGACTTGGCTTATTGTCTGTTAAACTTGTGTGTCTTGTTAAAAAAAAACTAAACATATTTATTTTTTAAAAAAATTTTTTTTTTAAAGGTTGATGACTACAGTGAAAAAGTAGTTTTAGAAAAAAAAAAAAAAAAAAAAAAAAAAATGGTTAAAATTGGATTTTTATCAAGTGAGGAAATCGTCAGGTTGAGAGAACTTCATAAAGACCATAGAAAACTAGTAACTTCGGAGTACACTGCAGAAGAACAAGAACATCATAAAAAACATGCGACGGTTTCACAAGCAAAGTTCCTACAATGGATTATGATAATAAAAAAAATTATAATCCCAACATATCCTGAGTTTCCACCGGGATCAGATGAATACAGAAATGACAAGAAAAACAGACCAACTCTGAAACAAGAAGAAGACGGAAACCCGTTAGAATTACAACGTTTTTTGAACGTATTACCAGCCATTGCGCACTTAGATGAAATAGATGTTGAGGCATTCATTCGGTACTATGAATTTGACGTAGCAGATCGTTTTGATCTCCACTTTTGTGAATATCAAAGAAGACTGGCAATGGATACGTTGATGCTTTTCGCATACATTCCTTTTGTTTTTCTATTTGCATATTTTTTGGTTCAAGGACGTGGTCTTGGATCTGGCTATTACATGAACGCAAACATAGTTGACTTCTTTCTGGGTCAAGAGTTCGAAGTTTCTAATGACCTTCGATTCGTCAAAACATATTGGGATATTGGTTCTGACGGTGAATTTTGGGAATTTGTTAACGGACCTCTAATTGGTGGTTTGTGGGCTGGTGAGGGAGATCCGTCAGAAGTGAACGCCACTCAACTTATCCAACAAACCTTAATGCCAATCGGAGCCTTAAAAATTAGACAAAAACGTGTTAAACGTGAAGTTTGTACTGGAAAACAATATTCTATGTTCGCAAACAACGTTGAAGAATACACAAACACTAAAGAAGGAGTCGATTACATCAGAACAAGACAAAGAGATTTCAATGCTTATTGTTATCCTGAACTTGACTACCTCAATGACAATACTGAGAAGGGACCGTATCCTTTAATTAATGAACTTCATGATGGTGTTACTCGGTTCAGCTTAGACTCTAATGCCCTTCCAAGTCATGTTAATAAACTACCACCGGTATTTGTTGAGACGATATATTTAACAGAAGATATGATTGCCGATGATGATAAATTCATGTTTTCGGCATTCCAATATCAGAACTGCGATACACTGAACGGATCGTCTAGTTCTTGGACCAGAGGTAAGCTTGGAAGATACCACTGTGATGGTCATGGTGTGGTATTTCCATTTTCATGGTCATTGAAAAAAGTCAAAAAAGCAATTGATATCCTCATGAATGGAATCACAGCGGAATACACTGATCCTCACACTGGTCATTTAACTACAAAAAGAGTCCCTTGGATTGACAGCCAAACCCGTGGCATTTCATTCGACATCATCTTCTTTAGTAAAGATATAAATCTATTTACATTTTCTCAAATGCTAGTCGAAGTCACAGCAACTGGATGTTGGATACCAGTGAAGTCATTAAAGTCTTTTGAAATGTTTGTCTGGGACGCTCACAGTCACGCATACTTCTTTTTTGTATTCCTATACGTCGCATACATATGTTGGTATTGGTTACTATGGGTATATAACTACACCACAAGTGTTATTCAAATCAATGAAGGCAGCAGAAGTGCTAAGAGGGTGATGATGAGTATGTTTCAAGCGATCCTTAGATTTTGGATTGTTTTTGATTTTATAAACTTATCTCTATTCTTGGTGGCAATGATATTAGTAATGAGGACTTGGGTACGAGGCGTCACAAATCAATCGATTCTCCAAACTGATTTCTACCCTCGTGATTACGAGGACATTGCGATCGAAGCCGAATTGGCATCCTACATATCAGCCGCGAATGGTCTTCTTACGTTTTGCAGAATTTTTTACTTTCTTCAAATGCATCCTCAGTTGAATTTATTAACAAAAACTGTAAGAAAAGCTGCTAACGACCTCGTTGGTATTAGTGTGATTTTTATTATTGTTTTCACGGCGTTTTCACTGGTTGCGTATGTGATATATGGGCTTCAATTGGAGGATTTCAGATCATTTCAGCAAACTATTGTATCGTTGTGTAGAATGCTCATAGGTGATTTCAACTATGAAGAACTCATGAACGAACGTCGAATTATGACCCCAATCATATTCAGTAGTTACAATGCGTTAGCTGTTTTCATATTGCTCAATATGGTTATTGCTATTTTGGATGAGGCTTTTAGTAAAGTTCAGAGTGAAAAATATGTTCCTCGAAAACTCTTAAGTCTAATGAACAGCTCTGATGATCAAGAGTTCGAGTATGCTGGTGATTACGTAGAGAGGTCATTTGTTTATGAATTGTTGTTTAATAATCCTCCGATGAAAGAATTCTTTTATTGGTGGGGTAGAATTCATTTGGAATTTTTAATAATTGCGGGTCATGATCGTAAAAGCAGAGAATGGAGAGATAAATTACATAACGTTCGTAGAAGCAATCCAAGAGTCTATTGGTCAATGAGAGTACATGAAATTCGTAAAAATATGAAAACTTACGCGTTCAAAGACAGATGCAGGCTAATCCCTAGAGAACTTGATTACGTTCTAATGGAGCAGCTTGGTGAAGATTTCCTCCTTCTGAGAGACGGTCTCATGTGGAAGCCTGCCAAGGTATGTGACAAGATTTTTCCAAATTTTTCACAAAAAAAAACAAAAAAACAACAACAACAACAACAGGCAATGCATCGTAACCCTCAACGACTATTAGAAAACATTCTTCAATTCCACCACTTGTGGCAAATCAACGTCGAAGCTGTTACCCAGACCGGTAAGACACTGAAATTGATGAAAGAAGTTCAAGAGAAGAAGTATGTTATTATTACTCTCCAATTACTATGATATACTTAACTATTACACAACAACTCAACAACTAAACAGACGAGAGGAGAAATTGCGACAAGCGTTTGTTAAACAACAAGAAAAATACAAAGAGGAATCTAGACACGATACCTTTAGAAGACTTAGACAGAAATATGGACGGTGTGTTATTTATACTTTTGTTTTGTTTTGGACTGATTGTGGGAAAGGAAAAAAAAAATATAAAAAAAACGAACAACAACCGACAGTGATCCAACTACTGAAGAACTAATGAATGAAATTGCATCTGTTCCTCCAGATGATAAACAAGACATTGAAAAGGTCTGGATGTATCAGGTCAGAAGACTTCATCAAATTACTGACATCTTTACTAAATTAGCTGAGACTAGAGAAAGAGATTTCAGTGGTGGAGGTCCAAAGTTGAGATTCACTGAATGGATGATTGACAAGGTCTCCAGATCAACTCAAAGACACTTAGCTGAATCAATGGGACGTATTGTTCAAGAAGAAATTCAACAAGAGATGGCTGAAGGTGATCCTGGAGTATCAGAAGAAGAGAGAGAAACAATGAAGAGTGTCCTTGAGAAATGGAGAGATGGTCATTATGATGAAATGAAACGTCAAGGAAAACTCCACAGATTTGAACACGAAGAAGAAGACAGTAGCTCAACAGCGGGTTCTATGGCAGCAGCAAGCCCGACAGCATCACACGCACGTAGAAGAGGATCTAATAACTCTCCTGCTCCATCTCCAACAGGATTTACTGGCAGATTATCACCTGGAGGTGGGTTATCACCAAAAACCCCGGGTAGAGCAATACCTAAATCGCCAAGGTCTAAATCACCCAAGGCGGGTGCTACGCCTCGCACGCCAAAATCGGGCCCTGCATTTTAAAACAGGTTACCTAATGAGCAGGTTCCTACTTCTCCAAAGCAGATTTCCGCATTTAACTGTCCGATGCCAATCCTGACCCAGATCCTTTTTTCGAGGATAACTCTGGCATCCCATTCCTTTTTATGGAACGAGAAAAAAAAAAAAAAAAAAAAAAAAAGGAGCCCCCCGTTTTTATTTATATTTTCATCTGTTCTTTCAAATTCCCCGAGGAACAGTTCGGTGGTTCCCACATGTGATCTTTTATCACCTCCTCCCATACTATAGCAGTTTCCCCTTTTGGATGAAATGAGACGTCAAATATACCATTGGCGGGCTAAGCCCTACATAGTATACCCGTTTATGGCTTAGACCGTCAAGTTATTGCGATATTCATGTTCAATTCCCCGTTCCTGATTTTTTTTTTTTTAAATTTTCGGGGGCAAAACTGCAGAATCGTTCCTTCTATATGTCTTAGTTATATTCGTAGTGTTGTTTGTGGAAAAAAAAACATAAATAAAAAATGAAAAATAAAATAAAATAAAAGTAGATGCTTGTAAGAACACTTGAGGTAGGTCACATGGCTGGCTTCCGACACATATATTTATTTTGCGTTTTTTATTTTTTATTTTTATTTTTATTTATAAATTTGTTATTTTTGGCTTTTCGAATGCTATGTACAATTTCAACCAGCTCTATAGGGTTTACCGTGTACTGTGGCGATCCTTGTAGAAATCGGCATAAAACAAAGAGCAAAGTGCGGACGGAAGTCTGCATCAAGGCACTTGACCGTATGAACACTTGTCGACCCTGTCCCCATCTGATTTTGGCTAGTGTACCAAAGATATAACTTTTGCTTCAGTACTCAGAGCCAGTTTTCTTTATGACAATTCGGATTGATTTCGTTTGACAATTTTTTTAGTATTTAAAAAATTCTGTGATATTAAACAGGTACTATTTTTAAAAAAAAAAAAAAAAAATAATATTAACAATTATTAGCACCGGCAGCAGACTATTTTTATTTACGTGTGTTTTCATTTTTTTTCATGTATTTCGTACTGTGTCAGAACCTACCAAACAGAAAAAAAAAAATGGATGAAGAATGGACAGCAATTGAGAAGCTAAATGCTAAGACAAAAAGTGGAAAGGATAAACACGGTGAGATATACATAAAAAAAGATAGATTATTAAAGCCTTGTCAGTGTGGGAAGAGAACAAAGATGGAAGTTGAAGCGTTCACTTTCTTAGCAAGAACTGAATTAGCGAAATTCATACCTCGTTATTGGGGAACAACCAAATACAATGGTGGAGATTACTTGGAAATGGAAAATTTATTTTATGGAATGGAGGAGCCGTATGCTAGTTGTGATATAAAAATGGGTAGAAAGACGTATTCGGATTCGGCAACAGATGAAAAAAAAGCCAAGGAAGCGAAAAAAGTCTTCCCAGGAAAATGCTCTGAACTCGGTTTTCGAGCGGTTGGACTTTCATGTCTTGACCACACAATACATCATACTGATATCGTTTCTAGGCAAGATTTGACGAAGAAGGAGTTTATAAATTTAATTTTAAAAAAATTATTCTCATCTTCGACCTCATTCGATGGACAGCTCTCCGACGATATAAATTATTTTATATCAGAACTTCAAAAAATTCTTCAAATTATGAAATCTGGTTACGGAGGCATACTAAGAGCTTCATCACTTCTTCTAGCAAGGCAAATTACGTCGACGTCTTCTCGTAACATTATTAAGCTGATTGATTTTGCACATTTTACACCTACTACGGAAGTGGATACAAATTTTGTCGAAGGATTAGAAGCTTTGTTAGAATGTTTTTACGAGCTTATGGATGCAACTTGAGAAAGGATTCTTCTGTTTTGTTATTATGATATGCTGCTATCTTATCTTTATACTGAGTTTCTTCTTGGAACTCTGATATTTTTATTTATTTATTTTTTATTTTAAATTTTTCGTTCATTGGGTTTAGCTTACACAAGCAAAAAAAAAAAAAAAAAAAGAAGAAATCAAAAACAATAATATTGAAAAAAAAAAAAAAAACCATTCAGATAAGCCTTATATTTTGTTGATCGCAGCTAGTTTTACTGGCGAAATAGATAACATGACATAATAAATAACGGCTCTTAATCTGAATAGTTTCTTCTCCGACTTCGTCGGTGCAAAAAAAAAAGAAAAAAGTATCCCTTCTCATCTAACACAATATAACTTGCTAATCAGGTAATATTATTATGTTTATTTAAATAAATATTGCTTTCTGTTGGTGTATATTTTTTTTAAAAAAAGAATACACCTTAGTCTCTAAATCGTGAATCGAACACTTCTCACAACAGTATATTATTATTTTCCCCCTCTCAGCCTATATCGAAAAAAATAAAAAAGACAACACAATTAACGCGATAAACAATAAAATGCTGGACTTGGTCTTGGGTGAGTCCAAGACTGAGCGACAGAAGAAACAGCAATCTCAAGTATGTAATTCATCTCGTCTCTAACACCGTCTGCTCGCGTGGATGGGTTTAGGTAGTAATTTGTTTCAGATTATTCTGTCTCTTATCGTCTGTGAGAGTCTCACGAGCGATATAACTGTTACCCCTGTTGAGCTTTTCCTGGCTTTTGGCTTCCTAGGCTTCGTAAATAAATAAATAATCTTTGGCAAAAGCAAAAGTTAAGTGACCATATAATTAATAAAACAGCGTATGCAGGAATTAGAGCTCAAACGCCGTTGTTGTAACTGTGAAAGCTCTGATAGTGTGATTAGCATCGAATTTGAACTTAGAGAACCTCTTGAGGGTTTATTTCAGAAACCAATGAAAGGATTTATTTGTAAAATATGCGTCGATGTGGCGAAGTCTTCCGATATTGACTTTGAAGTGGATGATGGTCTTGGTCCGCTACCCTCTGGAAGAAAGCTAAGTGGGAGTTGGGGAACTTCCAACAAAAAAGAAACAACTACACGCAAGGATGTTAATATCCTGGGGGAGTGGACATGCAGACAATGCAATCAAAGTAACAGTGCATATGCAAAGGTTTGCGACAAGTGCAGCAAGCAACGTGACGAAGCAAGCAAAGGAGAGGAATTCCCTCTCCAATTAGGTGGTGTTGGTGATGAACTCGGTCTTTGCCTTGAAATATTAAACGGTTCAATTCGTATTGTGAATATTATTGAAAACTCTCTCGCCTTTATATCTGATATCCCTAAAGGAATCTTAACGATGATTGATAACCAAAGTGTTAATAGTAGTGGTGAGTTGAGAAGGATTGCAGACATAGCTAAAAAGAATGGGAAAAAAACAATTATGTTGAGGATAGTATCACAAACACTGAAGCCTTCTGAATTAGTATCAAAGAAGAGTAAATTGGCTACTCCTCCAGCTGTTCCTATTGCGCCGCGGACTCCTCCAACAGGTTGGACACTTCCACCAGCGCAGGCACCAGTTGAGAGTAAACCAAATCCGCAGTCTGTAAGGCCTACAACCTTTCCAAACCCAACATTTCCGAACCCAACGTTTCCTGCACAGCCACAGCAGCAACAGCAACAGCAACCCGCCTCACAGAATCTGTTCACGCAGTCTGCTCAAACCGGCAGTAACACTTCTGGTAGCCTGTTTCCAACACCTACTCCTGCTGCCCCACCTCCCAGCAGTGGCAATAGTCTTTTCCCAACACCATCTCCGGTGGCGCAGCCAAGCAGCACTGGTGTAACTGCCAGCAATACGTTGTTTCCCGCACAGACTGCGTCTCAGCCTGCTCAGAATATGTTTGCGCAGGCTCCGCAACAGCAGCAACAGCAGCAACAACCTGCAGACCTTTTTCAACCAAACAACCCTCCTCCGAAAACAAATGGTATGTGAGACCTAATTTTGAATTGTTATTCAAATATAACATTGCAGTGTTATCCTTTGTGTTACTTTATTAGTAAAATATAAATTAAAACAGATCTTCCTGACTTCTTACAGGACGCAATGAAGTCGAAGCCACAGCAACACAGCGACCCTTTTGGACAGCAACAGGCATTCGGACAGCAGGCTTTTCCGCAACAGCAACAGCAGCAGCAAGCCTTCGGTCAGCAACAACAAATGTTTGGTCAGCAGCAGCAACAACCACAGCAACAGTTCCATCAGCAACAACAGCCGCAGCAAATGTTTAGTCAGCAGCAGCCGCAGCAAATGTTTGGCCAACAGCAGCCTCAACAAACAGGATTTCCGCAACAGCAGTTTCAACCTCAGCAGCAGCAGGCGTTTCCACAGCAACAAATGCAACAAGGGTTTCCACAGCAACAAATGCAGCAGGGATTTCCACAGCAGCAGCCTTTTCAGCAGCAGCAGCAGCAGCAGCAAAAGACAGATCCGTTCGGAGGAATGTTTTAATTAATATCAATCTGTTTACCTGATAATCAGATTTCTAAGAAACTTCTCAGCATGTCAAATAGATAAAAACGTACGGCAACTAACACGGTGACATAATAGAGCTGTGTTTTTCTTTGTTTATTTTTATTTTTATTTTTTAGATTTAATTTCATTTTATTTTCCTTATTATTACTAATGTTGTTGTTGGGTCCGGCTGCCTTACACTAACTCTTTTTCTGTTTTGTATGTTACATGGTGGCGCACCTTATCCCCTTATCTGTCCCTTCGTTATTTAAGCAAAGCAAAAAAAAAAAAAAAAAAAAAAAAAACCATTCAGATTGCCAGTTTCGTTGAATGCAAGACAGAATCCTGTCTCATAAGGGAGATATAACGGCTTTCAATCGGTAGTTTCTTCTCGTTCGATTCTCCTTCAGGTTTTTTTTTTAATATAAATTTGCGAACCTAATATAGTAGCTTTTGGCAACAGTTTTTTAATACTATTCACATTGTGATGGCTATCTAAACCACGTGTGATCCGGATGTTGTTATTTTCAATTAAACAAAAATAGAAATGTTCAATCATTGGTAAGGTTGGAACCTCATTCTAGGTCAAAAACTCCGACTCTTGTCTAACTAAGGTTGAAGACCCCTACTTTGATTAACAATTTTCTTTTCCAGTCAAAAAAGTACTTGATAAAAGTTGTTATTCATAGTTTCAATTTCCCATATTGTTGTTATGTTTTTTTTTTTTTTTTTTTTTTTTTTTTTTTTTTTTTTTTGAAATAAACTTTTTAATAAGAAGTATTCTTTACGAATCGAAGACGAGGATTGGTTATGCAATTTTATTATTATTATTATTATTTTTTTTTCTTTCTTTTCTTTTTTTTTTTTTCTCCTTCTCCCTCAGGAGAGAGATAAAATCTTAAGACGAATAGAAAACAGTTTTGTGTATTTAATTTTTAAATTTTTAATCATATTTTTTTTATACACAAAAATCAGTCTTTGATCAAGAAATAATATTCTTGTGAAGGTCATAACAAAAAAAATATAAAAAAAATGGATTCGTTGGGCACTTTCGTATTGCATTTATCACAACTACGTCACAACGATGCGATAGATTTCGCAAAGTATGACGCACGTTTCAGTTTTTTTTTTTTTTTTTAAATACTTTTTTCAAACATAAAAACAAACAACACAGAAAAGCCTATAAAAAACAACCTGAAATCCGTAAAGTCTTAACGATGTTAGCTTCTTTAGAACATGCTTATTTTGATGGCAAACTTCTAATACCAATCGTAAAAGGAAAGTTAAACACCAGTCTAGACATGCGTGTTAAATATGAAGAAACGATAACAAGACTATCACAACTGTATGGAGCATTATCACCTCCTCCATTGGATGACAGCAATGGTCATGGAGATGCAAAAGTCGCTTCTGTTCTAAGGCGATACTGTTCTATAAGAAAAGAATTGATATCTGTTTATAGAGATTTCCATACGAGTGGTATTAATTTTGTGGAAAGTATTCCAAGACTTCGAACTCTTGTGACCCTGTCAACGGATTTAAAACCAGAAATAGATCGATCTGACGATTCTCACTCTTTACAATACCAACAACATCTATACACCTTAGCACATATAGAGTTACAATTTCTTCTTAATATTAACCAATGTCTTTGGGAAGGTAATCGGTTGCAATTACCTGCATCGGTTTTTCATCTTTCTGCTGCAAAGAGAAGACTTTCTTCACTTCAGGCGATGATGCCAAACACCAGACGATCAACAAAATTAACTGAACGAATAGATTCTACACAATCGAGTGTAAAATTATTATCTTTTATGGCTTCGTTGTATTCATCATCGCACGGTAAGATGTCGCTGGTGTTTTTACATACACTGACGAGTAATATAAATATGAGTTTTGGTCATGTTCCGGACACAGATTCTGAGTCAAGTTGTGCATCGCATGAGAATTGTGATATCCAGGACTGTCCTGTTGGTCCCTTCAACCAAACTGATGATGGAAGTGATTTGGTTAACGGAATTAAGCTATCCTCGACCACTAATCTCGCTCAGTTAAGTGAACATCGTGTTAGTTACAATGAATTACCTGTGCAGTTGTCAAGTAATGATTTAGCATCAAATGAGAACATCGATCTACTTGAGCAAAGTATCGATAATCACTTTAGTGATCCTCAAGACCCTTTGAATACCATTTCGTCATTTAATCAATACCCGTTAAGGGAATCATCTGAACAACCGATTTTGAATGATTCAGAGTACTTTACTCACATAAAACAATCGATCGATGACGCATTCTTATCTTCTATTTGGCCCATTATGCGAAGTCCAAAAAAAACTGGTCTCGCAACAACTCTTCTTCAAGGAAAACGAGGTGAAGATGAACCAGAAAAACTTCACACGTCTTCGAATGTACTGAGAGCTATTGATACTTTCTTGGATGAGTGTTATGCAAAAATTGGAACCCGACCAACAATTCACATTTTTTACAACGCGGCAGCAAGGGGATTTGAAAGTACATTAAACCTAACAGGGAGTCGAGTTATAGCAGCGAAATATCTCCCATGTGGTCACAGAGAATTATTAAACGGAGATCACCTCAGGGGGATAAAAGGAATTCCTTGTATTGCAACATATCCAAAAAGACAGCCTAGCTGTCCCTTAGGTGTCATCGCACAAATATCGACGCTACCGTTGCGAGATGCTGGTGTTTTGTCACTGCTTCCAACCAACCACTATATGAATTTGAAAAAAATTGAGCGTCCAAAACCGAAAGTACAGCAACAATCGCAGCAAACAAAAATCAAACGCAGAGTAGAACCTGCAGATGTTAAAAAATTACTGACTACTACAAAGTGTACTGATCTCACTGATGTGGACGATAGGAAAGATGAAAAATCTCCGAGACCAGAAATTGAAGAACCGATTGAAAAGACTGATGAAAATAAGGAAACCAACGATCCAACACATTCAATAGAAAACGACTTACCTGAACCTGAGCCAGGTAACCACAGTATTATAAGTGGTATTGTAAGTGCTCATGAAGGTACTGATGCCATTGAAAACAACGCTGACGACGCTGTTAACACAACAATACCAATGCTTCCTTCTCAAGAAGGTGCGCATTCAGAAATGGAAATCGAAAAAGACGAACCTTGCGATTCTTTAATGGGCGCAAAACGCTTGGCAAGTTGTAGCGACGTACACCTCCCTCACCAAAACAGCAGTATGCTACTTTCACTTCAAGAAGATGATGGTAGTATTGCCGGTACGGCTACTGATGTATCGCCGTGTGCTCCGTTCGGTGGATTTTCAACCAATCTGGCGAGTCCACCGGTGTCACCACGTCTTGGATCTTTTAATCACGTTCAACATATTGTTGATGGGGATTTTGTTATCGTTCACGACGAACACGAAACTAAAAGTAATCTAACTAATGATTGTAATGAAATAGCTGAGGGTGTTGAAGAAACTGCAGACGACGATAAAATTGGTCAACCCATTCCAACTGGAGTATCAGAATTAAAGCCCTCCTTAATAGAACAGACCGTCAGAGATGATGATGATGTTGATAAGCGAGAAGCAGCGTCACCTCATTCAGTTGCTCCACCAGTCACTCCACCTCCGTCACCGCGGTTTGTCTCCGATGCATCATTTTGCTCACCTCCAGAAGTTGGTTCATATGTTGCAGCGACTCGAATAGATTTGTTATTTTACTTCGCTCTGGCCTTCGATGTTCCTCCTCAAGAATCAGACGCCGCCTGGGTTGCCGACTGGCTTACGAAATTCGCAAACTGCACCACAACTGGCGGCATCACATCGCAGTTCTTCACACCGCTCACCAAAGAAGTATGCAGCGTTAAGTAATAAGACAACAGTTAGAATAGTTATTTTTGTTATTGTAATTTACACCATCGATACAGAATGATATTAGAGCAGCAGAATCATCTACAGACTGCCGTGTGAGACAAGTTAACCCCTCTGGGAGAGTCAAGTTCGGTGCTGTTACGTATCCATAACAACTGACAGAAGTATCTTTTTTTTTATTGTTTTCTACTGTTCTTCCTGCTTCCCAACGCTAGCATTTATTGTTGTTTTTGGTAATAATGATATTCGAATCCTAAACAACTTCTGGTAGATCCTTCTGCAAGAAGAAAAAAAAAAAAAAAACAACATCCGCACCGATCCACGGGCGATAAGGTTTTTCTGTATGACAACGAGTAATCTTAAAATCCATTATAATGTTATTGTTCTTACAGGTGCTACACAAGAAGGTGGCGTCACACAAGCATATCCCCCCGACCCCCTCAAGATAATGAAAGAAAGGATATCTAGAATGAAATGTGGTGGAACGAGACAACGTGATGATGACGAGTCAGATAATCGTTTAGAGATGAGAGACGTAGCTGGTGTGACGATTCCCGAAGAGGCTTGGGGTCGGAATTTCTGGGCAGCTGAACCAACAAAGAGGAAACCTCTAAAGCCAACAGTTTGTCAATCCTTATCACTAATACCACTCGGATATCGAATGTGGAGACGAGTAAGAGATGAGAAAAGTCGGGGAGTTGGTCAATTCATGGACCCATTCTCTGATTGGCAACATGACACCTCTCACGGGGTCCCGTTGGGAGGAATAGGTTGCGGGAGTTTTGGCCGAGGGTGGAGAGGCGATTTCCGACGATATTCAACAGGTTCCTCGACTACGGGAGTTGTTTATATTACTGAAGATACCCCGCATACGGGATTCTCCATATGTACCTCGACACCTTCTTCAAAAATACCTGATGGCAGAGTTCTGAAGGTTGCTTCCCCTTCTGACAATCCTACTTCTTCTGTTCGGTATGTTATTCGTTTTGTTTTCCTAGTACTGTTTGGAAAAAAGGGGGCGTTAAAACGATAAAAAAATAAACAGCTATCTAACTCCCAGCAATAGCTGTGAGTGTTATTCTCTTTATCCAAGGGCTTGGCAAGTATACGACTCTCCTACTGCTGCATTGGTATGTATATCAAGTCTTTGACATAATGAAAACCACAACCACAAAACTTAAATTATCTACAGTGAAGCAGATCCCTAGCAGGTTGTGCTATGGATCAACCACTGCACTTTATTTCAGAAATATAAAAAATCACAAATAAAAACCCAAGCAGACTGACCCGAACCCTCACAGATACCTACTCACATGCGAACAAATCTCTCCAGTTATTGCTGATAACTATGTTGACTCTTGCCTACCTGTTGGTGTGTTTGAGTGGACCATTGAAAATATGTATGTAATGTTGTTTCTCTTTAGGGTTTAACAGTCAACAGTTGCTGTACTGTACGTACTGTACTGTATTTTAATAAAAACACAGTGGTGATGAACCAATGGACGTATCGATGATGTTTTCAGCTCACAATGGAACAACTATTGACTCTCAAAAGAGTGCAGGAGCTCATTCGGAACCACAAGCAAACACTGCGTGTGTTTATTTATCACATCCTGTTGGTTCTGATCCAGGGTCCTATTGCATTTCAGCTGAGCCTTCACAACATGATCAGGCAGCACCTGATGCTGAACCAAGTATGGTGTCAGCATGTCGAGAATGGCCAGCAGAGTGTTTCAATGATTTGTTTACGGAATTCGTAAACAGAAACGGAAACCTTCCACGACATCGTCTCCGTCAGTCGGGTCCTCATGTAGGCAACAGCGGTGGTATTGGTGCTGTTGCGTGTTCAGTTCAAGTCCCTCCAGGTCAGAAAAGGAGTATGGTTTTTAGTGTTGCTTGGGACTTCCCTATCGCGAGATTTGGACAATCAGAAAATACCTACCTAATGAAATACACTGAGCTGTATGGTTCTGATGGACAGGCTTCTGTACAATTATCACAAGACGCCCTTCAGCAATACAAACGTTGGAGAGCTCAAATTATAAAATGGCAATACGATAAAGTTATAAAATTCACTTCAATTCCCACTTGGATGCGCGGGATGATTATAAACGAAAGTTATTTCCTAACTGCGGGTGGATCAGTATGGACTCTGGACGGAGGATTTTCAAAAAATAAAAGTGGTCATTGGCTTTACTTAGAAGGCATGGAATATCGAATGTTCAACACATACGATGTTCATTTCTACGCGTCCTTTGCATTGGCAACTCTGTTTCCTTTGATTGAAAAATCACTCATAGATGATATTAAAAATGCCATAGCAGTAGTCGATAATGAGGAAATTACATATTTGCATTCTGGAGAGCGTGGGCCTCGAAAAACGACAAAGGCTGTACCCCATGATTTGGGAGGACCTACTGAATCACCGTGGACAAAACAAAATATATACTGCATTCATAACACGGCAAAGTGGAAAGACTTACCAATGAAATATGTTTTAATGGTGTTTAGAGATTACAAAGCCTTTGGAGAAGATAAAGATTTCTTAAAAGAAATGTGGGACACAGTTTATACTGTAATGGAAGTTACTCTGGCGAACTATGATCCTGACAACACCGGCATGATACGAAATAGTGCATGGCCTGATCAAACATACGATGCGTGGACAAGTCAAGGTGTTACTGCTTACTGTGGTGGTCTGTGGTTAGCTTCTCTGAGAGTTACCGAGGAAATAGCGAGTATTTTAGGATATGAATCTGAGTCTACAAAATACAAAGGAATCCTATCAAGAGCTCAAAGTGTTTACAGTACTCTTTGGAATAACAATGGTGGTTATTATAATTATGATTCTTCGAAGAGTGCCCATCATGATTCAGTCATGTCTGATCAATGCTGTGGTGAATGGTACGTTAAATGCTGTGGACTAAAAAGTGTACTGCCACCATCAAATGCTGCAATTGCTTTGAAAACAGTATATAAGTTAAACGTACTGAAATTTGGTTTGAAATGTGGATCAGAAAGACACAGGGGAGTCGTCAACGGCATGCGACCTAACGGCTCAATAGACACTACCAGCATGCAGAGTATGGAATGCTGGTCTGGAACGTCATTCTCGGTAGCATCCAACATGCTTCTTCATGGCATGAAAGACGAGGCCCTAACCACAATGAAAGGACTGTATGATTCAATTTATTCAGACTTTGGGTTTTGGTTTAATACTCCAGAAGCGTGGCTTTATGATGGCTCATTTAGGTCGCTGGGATACATGCGACCTCTATGCGTATGGTCTATTCCATGGGCTCTTCAATTACAGGAAGAAAACAATAGCACTTTCGATGATTGAGCTGTGATTTTTTCCCCTCTATTTTCCTTTTTGCTGGACGGCATTTAATGTGAAAAAAGCACAATCAATTTTTTTTTGTTCGTTTCTTTAAAAAAAAATATTAAATAGACTAGGGATGGCTGTTAGAAGGAGAAACAAAAAAAAAAAAAAATAAGGAACGAAAGAAAAAAAAAAAAAAAAAAAAACTAAACTCATTTTCGACTTATAGAGTTATGTTTTTTTTTTACTTTTGTATTTTTTTTAAAATTTTTTAATTTTGTTTTGTTTGTTACTTCTTCTTTCCATTAAAAAAAAAAAATAATCTTTTTTGGAACTCATGCAGTGATCCTATGCTATATAATAATTAGCTAGTAAGTAGATTTGCAAAACAAGATTTCCATCACTTTTTTTTAGGTTTTTCATCTTTATGTTTTTTGAGTACCTAAAGAAGAGTGATACTCATCTATAGATGAGGATAGGTGATTAGTTTGCTTGTCGTAACCTCCGGGTGTCTGTTTTTTCTTTTTTTTTCAACATTGCGTTGATTCTTTTTTTTTTTTCAATTTAGTTACCCAGGATGCTGCCCTTACTTGCTTCGACACACTCAAGCGTTCCTTCTATCTCCTGAAGTTGTTTATATCTTGTTGGCTTTCTTTACAGTTTTTTTCCCCATTTTTTTTCGAACCTGCCAAGAAAAAACTGTTTTATTATTATTAATTATGGCTGTATCACAGCGTCCCATAAAAAAAAAAAAAAACATTATGGGCTTTTTTTTTTCTTTTAAAAGTGAGAAAATGCTTTTGAAAGAGCTATAAAAAAGTTTTTTTTTTTTTTTCAATTATTTTTTTTTAGTGTTTGCACCAAACTGACCCCTGTAAGTCTACAAAAACGTATTCTATGACAGGAAAGTAGCGCAAATCTATGAAATTGGTATTTTTGGTGAGCCCATTTTAAGAGAGGCGCTACACCGTGATGAACATCGCTTTATTAATTCTTTTTTTTTTTTTCCCTTTTCAATCTTACCAGATATATAACTTTGTTGGCTAAAATTCATCTTTTAGCAGCGACACATTATTTTCACTGTACAGTGTATATGTTAAGACCTCCTTATCTGGTCATCCGCTGCCTTTTATTGGTAGCGTTTTTTTTTTTTTTTTTGTTTGTTTGTTTGTTTCTCCTTGCGTATTGAGCCACGACCAAATTCAACTGAGCAAAAGATCCCAACACGTTCATATTATCTAATTTTCAAGGAAGATGAAGGGACTATGTTATTTTCCCATAAAATAACTATTCAGGTTAGCCTTATATTTCGTTGAACGAAGCACGGTGTTTGGTTTGATTCCTGATCATAGTTTTTCATTGAGCGTAGACAGAATCCTGTCACACGGGGGAAAATAAATTATGGCCATTGGAAATAACGGCTTTCAATCTGAAAAATTTCTTCTCCAAAAAAAAAAAAAAAAACACGTTTGTGTTTTGAAATAAAGGAGGAAAGACACTTTTATTGTTCTTACAATCTGAGTTTTCGGAGAAAAGAGATTTGTGTACTTTCCTATTTCCTTTATCAAGATTGTGTATTTGTTGTGCACAAATGAAAGTATGAGTGAAGTTGGATTGATTTTTTTTTTTTTTTTTTTAATGTTCATTTTAAGTTATTGAACAAACTAAAAATTACGATTTTTTTTTTTTTTTTGCATCCACATTTTTGTGTGGAAGGAAATATTATTGACCCGATCACAGTTCACAATTCCGTTCTCCGTTTTTGCTCTCCGTGTTTTTCTCCCTTTTTCTTTTCTCTAGTTGTGTTGAAACTAAACCAAACCAACATATTACTTTTTAGGTTGAATCGTTCGACTGCGAAAAAGCAAAAAAACGTTTGTTGTGTGTGTTTCGTAAAGGGTTTTCTAATGTCTGAGTAGCAGCGCCCTGCACAAGCGATTCTTTAACCCCCATTATACCATACTTGATTGCAATTTCGAAGATTTTATCCTATGAAAGCTTTTTTTTGAGATAAGAAAAATGGGTTTAGACAAAAATCCTTTTTTTTTCCCCATTGTAGAATCTTACTACTGATGACCCTCTCTCTTTTCCCCCCTCCATTTTTATTTATTTTTATTTTTTGCTGATTCGCGCATTGACCATTGTCAGAACACATTCGACCTTCCCTCGCTTTTATTTATACACCTGAAATGCCGTTACTACTTAAGAAGTGCTTTTTCTTTTTTCTTTTCTCTCCGGAGTTGGCCTATTAATCAAATGAATAGATATATAAATCCACGTCTGTTGGAGGTGTTACAAACCTCAGGACTATCGCGTAACAACAAACTGTTTTTTTTTTCTCTTTCTTTTTTTCTCTTTTCAGTTAGTTTATTTCGCGTTGTTGGTTTCCCTTCAGCTGACAGTTTTTCCCTCTTTTTTTTTTTTTTTTTTTTTGAATAGTTTACCCCGTCTCTTTTTTTAAAAGCGCTGTAGTCACTATGCGCTGGGCGGAGTAATGCTTATTTGAAAAAAAATATTGGAAATGTTGTATTTTAATTTACTGCGCTTTTTGTATAAGTAGTTTTTTTTTCCTCTTTTTTTTTTTCTGAATGAGAGCTGTGCTCACCGGGTATTTTTCTCCGATAAGTCAGCTGTCGTTCCTTTTTTTTTTTCCTTCTTTTTCTCCCGTATTATTGGTGTGCAAAAAACAAATAAAAAGAAGAAAAAGAAAAAAAAAAAAAAGAAAAAAAAAAAAGAAACAATAGTATTTCTTCGTTCAATCTTTTTCGTCTAACCTACTTATTGCGCCCTTGTAGTTTTTTTCTGTTTCGTGATGCATTTCAATAGGAAATTTGTTGCATTTTTTTTCTCTTTTTCTAACCTTACTTGCCTCGCGGGGTTTCGTTCTTTTCCCACCTTTCCCATCTATTGACATTATTATCAAACAGTTCTTACAAAATTGAATCTGACTTATGACGATGCACAATGTGTCATCCGATGGACTTAAACAAATTAATTTTAGCCCAAATCCCCATGTTGGGATTTTTTGAATGACCACACAACTTTGGAAAAGTAAAAAGGACATACGCCTATGGTATTATCAATTAATCTGAAAAATTAAAAAAAAATAAAAATAGAAATAAATAAAAAAAATTTAAATAATTTTTTTCTTTTTTTTCGATACTTGTTGTATCGTTATCTGTACCAAGAAAAAAAAAAAAAAAAAGATTCTTTAAAGAAAAAAAAAGGCGGCATTTATCGCAGGCAGCAGCAGCGTCACTGCACTGGATCGAAAACTATCAGGACACTTCGGAAAAACTGGAAAAAAAAAAAAAAGACTTCTGAAAAGACGTGTCTGATTCTCTCAAGGAATACTGTCCTGCCAAGCAAAAAATAAAGAAATCTTTGGGTTGTAGTCACCCCACGATACTTATATAGCTCACCTGTAGCATTGTTGAACGTTTTTTTTTTTTTTTTTTTTCCCCTCATGGTGTTTACATATAAATTAATAAATCTACTTACAATGAAACAGGATGATACAACACTGTAGATTGAACAAGAAAGTTGCTTATTTTTTTTGATATGTTGATATATATACTTAGCAACAGTTTTATAAACAAACATAATGCTTTCTGGATATGCTGACTACAGTTTGTATGGATCAGTTCAGCAGCCAGCTTCACCAACTGCTGAACTAACTAAGGACGCTCCACTTCGTTGGAAGGCAGCAGAACCCGCAGATGCAAAGACAGAACAAAAATCTGTGGACATTAATAAAAGCGAAGCACTTAACTACTTCGGATACGGTGATTATAATTTAATTGGTGAGATGGAAGAACCACAAGAAGCAGCTCCCAAAGTCAGGCAATCATCACTTCATTACAAACAGCAAGTTACTGATCCTGTAGCTTCGCTAGACATCCCACAAGAAGGAGTTAAAAACGACTCATTCGAGCTGGGATATGGAACATACCAGCTTTACACTGGTGACGCTTAAAGTATTACACTCCCTTCTGATACATCAGATGTGGTGCAGCCATCCCCCTGTGTAATATGATTAACAAATAAATGAGTATTTCCCCTCTTCGATCGTTCTAAATGTGAAATGATATACCATCGTGTAGAATGACTTCTCACGATGGAGTGAGTAAGTAACCGTAGCGTGTTTGCACGGTTTTTTGCGATGGGTGTGTAATTGACCTATTGTGAATCTGGGTTTGATTTCTTTTTTGAATAAGTATTTTTTCCCCCCTGCGGTTTAAACAGTTTGTTTGCTTTGCCTGTATGGGATACTGGCAAGCACATTTTTGCGATTTCTCTGGTGTTTTGTGTTGTCAAAAAAAAAAAAAAAACTGAGTTGAATTTAATTTTCACAAAAGTGTACGGTCGCCTTTTCTTTAATCTTTTTCCCTTCTTGTTACTTTGGGATTCTATAAGTATAAATAAATAAATAAATAAATAAGTACTCCTTTCCTTTTTCTTCTTATCTAGTTGCTTGTCGTTGTTCTATGTTATGTTTCTCTGAGTGCATCGTGCTGACTGTTTTGTTCATCGTCTTTGTTAGCGACTATATTATCTTTTGCAACTGTTTATTTTTTTTTTCACCAAATCTTTTATTAAAATTGTGGTATAAAAAAAATATTGCAAAATAATTTTTTTTTTTTTTTTTTTTTTTTTTTTTGGCATAATATTAAGTTAATTATTTCCTTTTTTTTACCCCCTAATCCCTTGGTTGGTGTCGTGTAAAACGATTTTTCCTCTAAGTTATTTGTCAACAACAGTGATTTAAAGTAACTTAGATACTAGCTGTCACTTAATTAGACGGCCAGGACATTCTTTTTGTGTTAAAGAATACATCGATCGCCTATGAATTTAAAAAAGAAAAAAAAAAAAAAAAAAAGAGAACGAATGGAAAATCATCTTATTTCGTGTTATACATGATTAGGGGAGTCTTGCATGAGTATTATGCTGCATGCAGTGGGTCTGGGTCGTAACACTTCTGGTAAACGAATATCTCGCCTGAGAGTCTCACGGTTGTGGACCGAATTACTGGTACCCCGTGAGCTTCTCCAGAGGTTGTGACTTCACTGACTTACAACAAAGAAAGAAAAAAAAAAAATTGAATGACACAACCATTTCAAAAAGTTATTTCGGTCATCCTTTCAAATGGGATCGACTAAAAAAGTCCTTCCTCCCCTTTCCTGGCACAGACGAGTCTCTTAGGTTGACTGATTGTCGTGCAACTAATCAAGTTCGCTCTAATTATTAAAGCTACACATTCTACAGTGAACAACAGAACAATGGTTTTCTGATTTCTGAACTAGCAGCGAACAGAATCAAAAGCTTAATTATATTTCTTAGCATTATTTAATATAACCCATATTTTAACCCTTTCTATAAGTTTTTATTACCAACCATGAGTTCCTCGAAGCAGTCGCAGGTAGCAACCCAGAAGTCTTCAAAAAAGACTACAACCAAACATCCCTGCAGAAAAGATAGATTCAGAGCTGCGGTCATCCAAATTGGTGAGACACCTATGTTGAAATTAGACAATGGTGGTGAGTATTATTTTGCTTACAGAAGCGTAAAGAAGAGACCTGGTGAACAAAGACAGATTCTGGTAGTTGGGGATATCGTAGACTGTAGATTGACTAAGACGATACCAGCTAAGGCGGTATCTATTAAAATTGTTTCAAAGCTACCACAACCGAAAGCAGAAAAAGATGTCATCCAAAACGTCTACCAGCACGACCCATATGCTGTACCTGACCTTATGTCGGAGTTAGGTGGAAAGGGAGGTGTAGATAGCGTTGTTGACAGCTATTTAGATTCTCTCTTGTCGCCTCCTAAGGCAACTTCGACACAAAAACAGAATAAATTAATGTCTATTGGAGATGATTTCCCTACTGATGTTATCTTCTTGGGTAAGACGCAACCATTCTCTGTAGATGAAGAAGAACTGGAGCAGCATTCGTTGATCCCAGAAGCTCCCAGTTGCATGCATTTCGATTACGAAATCAATCCCTTCGTTCCTCGAGTGAGGTCTACTTCGTGTCCTCCAATTAGGTGCTGAGTTCCTTTTCACCATCGTTGAAAGAAAATAGTGACTGAAACCAAAAATTGTTATTCTTTGTAACAAAGGGAGTGAGGCGTCCACACTAGCGCGTGAGGCTTTTCGCTCTTTTTCTTGTTTCAAAAAAAAAAAAAATCCTCTATTTGGTTTTTTTCGTGTATTTGCTTAGCCCTTTGACTTGTTCCGAGACCGCGTTTGATGTTTTCGGTTCCTTCAACCCTGTTACGACACGTGGCAGGCAGTTTATTTGTCTTTTCCAAATATCTTACTCCCCATGCTCAGCGACGGTCCACACTTGCGCGTGAGACCCTTTGAGCAGCTTTGTTTGGGAGTTTCTTATTACATTCACAGTGTTAAAAATCGCACAAGATTTTTTAAATATTTAAAAGAAACAGAAAGAAACAAAAAAAAAAAAAATTCAAAATCTCAAAAAAAAAAAAAAAAAAAAAAATTGCATATTAGTAGCAAAGCTGAGGTCCACACTAGCGCGTGAGGCTGGCTTTGTTCTATTTATTTGCCTCTACACACTCTTCGTCGGGAAGGACGATCCTCGATTCGAGGAAATGTCTGTAGCCACTCTAATATTTCACTCTTTTCTTGTTTTATTGGTTTGCTCAGATAGTGTCTAAGAACAATTGCGAGGAAGAAAAGAAGAAAAAAAAGAATCCAGCAACGAGTCCACACTTGCGCGTGAGACTCATGTCAGGCAGTTTTTTTTTTCATTCTTTTTTTCCCCTCTCAAGAGAACAAAAAAAAAAAAAAAAAAAGGGATATAGTATGCAGCAAGAAAACTGCAAGGATTATTTCAGACTTTAAATAGTGGTTAGCCGAACGTAGGGAAACGTGTTCTTGTTAACGGCAGAAAACTTCTTTCGTCATTGATTGCGGACAGCTCTTTACTGGGGAACATCACTTGTCTTTTTTTTTACTATCCTATAGCCCGATGCTCTATTGAATGTAGGTTATTGAGGTTGGGCTGTTTTTGCACTTATTTTCATTACTAGCGTCACTGGTTGTGTACCACAAAAAGAAAAAAAAAAGAATTTAAAAAAAAAAAAAAAAAAAACTAATCATTCTCAATTGAAGAAAAGTGTCGCACAGCTGCTCTAAGACAGATAACTTATGAAATCTTGTTTTAGCTCGAAAAAGCTTCCCATTTATTTTTTTTTTAAAATGATTTGAACGCCTTTCCTCCCTCTATAACACGTAACTGCGCGCGGGGCTTGATTGGTTTTTGTACCCTGTTGTCTGGCCGATCTTACTTCTCCCCACACCGTTTTGCGAGCAGGAATAGTTTTATGTCGTGTTGTCCAACTACACCCCCGTAAATTTTTTTTTTTTTTTTTTAAAAAAAAACTTTTTTTTTATAGTGCATATACATCCACTAGCAAATGCTTGTGTCTACGTGAGTGATTGTCCCTCAGAGTCTTTGCAGCCTTCACGAATCTTTCGGTTGTGCACGAATAAAAAAAAAAAAAAAAAGAAGAAGAAGAAGAAGAAAAGAAATTATGTCTATACTATACAATATTCCTCACCAATTTCTATGAAAGAATTCTGATCAGATAAAACACCAAGGAAATATCAGTGCGAGTTGGTTATGTTGAAAAGAGGTTATTGTTTTTTTTTTTTCCCCTTCTTTTTCATCCTTTATGCGAACAGGTGTATTTCAATTCTATTTTATTTTTTTAATTTAGAAAAGTCTTCTTTGGATCACAAATCCCCTCGTGTGATTGTTAAAGATGATCTTATGTTTTCGCTGATTGTTTCTGAAGCCGATGTTTCTATTTTTCTTATTTTGCAGAATCCCCCTTTTTTTTTTTTTTTTTTTTTTTCCCTTTTATATATAATTTTCTTTTGTTGTGTCTGCATAAGTGGTAGTGCTGAACGCTCTTAATTTTCGTTTGATTTTCGCAACGTTCATGCCGAGGGTACTGGTTGCTTTCAGGTGATGCGAATTCATTCGGTTTTTAATATGTGTTTTGTCCTGCCTTTCCTCTCTCGTTTCTTCATAATCAACACCTCGCATATGAATGGTCCTTTTGATGTAGCCTGCCGAGGGATGTAAAGATGTAGTCCTGAAGAGTTACTACTTTAATCTTCTCAATCTATTTTGTTAAGTAGAGCAGCAGATCAATTTTTTTTTTTCATTTTCTTATTTTATTTTCTTTTTTATAAATTTTTGACTTTGTTTCCCTAATTCCTATGTTTTTGCACAAACATTTTTGCACTGTAGTCCAAGAAAAACCCGATTTTTTTTTTAAATTTTTTTTTTTTTTATTTCAGAAAAAAAATGAAGGGCTGGGGCTGTCTTTAACGACGACTGCCTGTGGAGAATGGTCACTCGTTCGGTTTGAAACTTCTTTCTGAGCTTATTTTATTTTTATCGATTTATTATTTGACTGCGGTGCGTGTAAGGCATGGAAAAAAAAAAAAAAGATATAAAAAAAAGACGCTTCTTTCCATTTTTCATATTTTATTTATTCATTTATTTATTTTAAAAAAATGATGCTTTGTCTTTACTTAGGAAAAAAAAAAAAAAAAAAAAAAAAAAAACAATAAAATAAAAAAAAACTCTCCGACCACGCATCTATCTCTAAGGTGATTTAAATATTTGATAAAAAATTAGTACACTTATATGTTTTTTTTTTGACACATGTTTCATAAAATGAGATTCATATTTTTTTATTATTATTGTTGTTGTCAGTGATAATAATTTATATTACGTATATTTAAATAGATAGAATGAAGCTCTTACTGGGTAGCAGCTCTCCTCGTAGACTGGCTCTGCTCAAAGAAGCTGGCTACAGTGTCGAATGCGTCAAGGCTCATTGCGCTAAGGAAGACGGCGCCACTGCCGAAGCAAACGCAACGATAAAAGCACATGAAATAGTGAAAACCCTATCCAAAGAGGCTCAAGAAACGATTTTAATAACTGCTGACACGATGATGTTAATGCCTGGAACTACTTCAGAACTCGTCAGCAAACCAGAATCAATAGAAGAAGCCCATCAGATGTTCTCAACTTTAATGATGTCCCCACATAAGGTGTGTTGAAGGATCTTTTTCTTCTTCCCCCCCGAATAAGTTTTATGCAATCTCAACCAGGTGTCTACCGGGGTCTGTATGAGAAATCTGTTTACAGGTGAAGAACGACAGTTTACAGTGACGTCAATTATGACACTGAAAAGACTTACTGAAGATGATCGCAATGACCTGTTCATTAAATCACCTCCACTCGATAAGGCTGGTGGTTACGATGTAAGCACAACACCAGAAATAATCGATACTTTGGAGGGATCGTATTCTAGTGTTGTAGGGCTTCCTATTGATGAAGTTAAAAAAATATTACAAGAATGGAATGTGAATCCAACGTTATAGATTATTTTCAAGGGACAATTCGATTTATTGAGGGTTGAAAATAACATTTTTTTTTTAAAACAGAATTTTAATCAGAAAAAAAAAAAAAAAAAAAAAAACCATGAGACGACTGATATTCATGAGAAAGGTGAAGGGAGCACAACTCACACCTTCGATGTGTGGGATCTTATTAGATAGAAGTAAAAACCACGTATCTCTTACTAACAGTAGCAGAATTGACGTTACTGCAACTGAACTAAAAGGAACTACGCCAGACTCCGCAATCGCGGTCGGATCACTCATGGGAATGAGACGCCCCCACGAAACAGAACAACTACCAACAGAATACAATCAAATAGCTATGTATAAAGCAAGGGGGATAAGCACAAAGGAAGCAGTCGATAAACTTGCTCAGATTCTTAGAAAATCACCAAAAGAAATATCAGTGGACAGTGACTACCCTCTTGACGTTAACGGAACACAAATACTTCACTTAGAAAATAGTGTGAAATATGGAAGCATCGTTAAAGCTAACCTCGCATACCAAACTATGATTCAACTGAAATGGAATTCAACTATCGGTAAGTTTATGATGTGGTATACCGATAATGAAAAACAGGGGAAGTCAGTCATACCTAGAAGACTAGACGGAACTGTCTCTCCCAAAACTGCAAAATATCTCCGATTTCATCCATATGGAAGTAGTAAAGGTTCGGTTCCCTATCAAGGACAGTTATTAAAAATTACAGTTCCGGGAATTGTTATTCCAACTGAAAAAACACGTGAGAATATCAGATACAAAATAACTCAAAAAATTGAGTTTATGCGTCTAAATGGATGTGGAAATTTCTTTGATTCGAGTCAATGTGTGGAAGGTACTCACTATGCGAATATCGCTTGGAATATTTTAGCTTCGCTGAGACTTCGTCTTTCTTCTGATAAAGTTCTTAAAGGCGATATCGTCATCCGTGCTCCAGAGGATGATAGGAACTCAGTTAGTGCTAGTTTAGCTAAACGAATAGAAAGTGTTGAAGAAGCAAAGAGGTACAGAATATCAGACGTTGTCTTACCAATTCCAATTCACGGAAAACCATTGCAATCTACTGAAGAAATTATTGTTACAGGTAAGACTAAAGCTACAAAACAACTACTGCTTCCGACTCACTTATCAAATCCTCCTGGAGATCCGTATATCAATATTACAAAAATAGTTTCTGACAATTTTAATTATGAAGGTCACTGTATGGCGTATAGACGACTTGTGGTGGTACCTCGTAATGTTAATTTTAACTTTATGACATCGTATATGTCAAATGTTGATGATTTTTCCCCTCCTGGAACTGAACGGGTTTACGACAGTCCGTTGCTGGAAAATTTAAGATTCGTGTGTCGTTTACCACCTGGTGCGTCTCACGTTTCTATGTTAAGTTATATCGTGGGCGATGATCTTGACGACCAGTTTAAGATTTTTTAAATATAAACTTCTGGTAATCATCAGGTGGAATTTCCCTGTTTTTTTTTTTTTTTTTTTTTTTTTTTTTGTCTCGATTGTTGACAAAAAAAAAAAAAAAAAAAAATACATCAAAATATAATAGGAAACTCTTTCAACAGGCACAACAGTACTACATGTCTGTCGACTTATCTATCAACGAATCGGGTATTTCATCATCTAATGGATAATTGTTTGTATTACCTGGTTCTTTCAGTTTCTTGGGGCGAATATTTTTTTTCTCCCCCAGTCAAGTAAAAAAAAAATTGTTAAAACTGTACTTACGATTATCAAACTATCACACCAACCCTTCGCAGGAAACAAATCACTTGATTATGCAAATTAATATATCCTGCCCTGATTTAGGTTTTCCTGATGTTCTGTTTGTGAGTTCTGTTGAATCAACTGTGAGTGATGCACTACAAGTAGCAGTAACCGAGTGGGATCTTGATGGAGAAGGCGTTGATATTTATTTCGCTGGAGAAGTACTTAACCTCACATCACTACTTACATCCTACGGGATAGAATCTGATGTGGAATTGATAGTTTTGATTAAAACTTTTCGATTATTTAGTAAGCCTTGGTTCGTTGATGAAAAGATGAAAAGATCCATGTTAGAATGGTACAAAAGATTTCAACCAGATGAATATTTAAACATTGAAGTCTCTTCTTTTATTGATAACGGAGTCTTTGTTTTCAGGAGGAGTTTGCTTCCTGCGGATGTTGTGAAGTTCTCATTTCATAATTCAGATATTGACGCCATGACTGTTGCTGATGATTTCATTTGTCGATCAAAATCTGTGTTGGAGATTGATTTATCGAATTTTTGTAGTTTTCAGACCATCCAGTGCGGGTTTATCTCTGACTGTCCCACTCTCACAACACTCAACCTATCTGGTCTTAGTAGCGTAACTGACATCGGTGGTGATTTTTTATTTTCTTGTAAATCACTAAAAACACTCGATTTTTCGGGTCTTAGCAACGTCACATCTATCGGACATTATTTTCTTTATAATTGTACGTCTCTGACGGAGCTTGACCTGTCAAATTTAAGTAGCCTAACTGCTGTTGGAAGTAGATTTCTGTGTGGATGTTCGTTTTTAAATGAAATAAATCTGCCAAACTTCTCAAAACTTAAAGCCATTGAAGATGGATTCTTGCATTGTTGCTCATCACTAAAAGAAATAGATCTTTCAAGCCTGAGTAGCATTACTGATATAAGAGGGTGCTTTTTAATGGGATGTTCGTCGTTGAAAGTAATCGACTTGTCAAAGCTTTCTGATGTTGAGATCATTGGAATTAACTTCCTTTGTAACTGTTCTTCACTTACTCTGATTGATATATCAGGGTTTTCCTTTGTCACGGAAATTGATTGTTCTTTTCTTGAAAATTGTTGTATGTTGCTATCTGTCATACTTCCTGAAGAGAATAAGAATTCTATCGTTGATCTAATAAAGAAGGTGGCAAGTCGTGATCTTGTTTATGGAATCGGGTTGTGAATTAAAATAAGTGCGCGTGTGTACGCAATTTTCATAATATTTTTCATTATTATCAGGGGTTATCGAAAAAAACAACAATAACAATATGGATGACAAAATGGCTGCTGGCCTACAAAATATGACCACAGTCGACATGACTAAGAAAGATGGCGAGAAGCTTAACATGACTTCAGATGAGATGAATCGATTTAAAGACTGCATGAAGGACCCAAAGTTTATGGATCTCTGGAACGACTACGCAGCAGAGATATCCGATCCTGCAAATTTAAAAGAACAAGAAGAGTATTTAAAACAAGTTGAACGAGAGGCAAAAGATCAGGGAGACCATTCCTTCACATTTATATTTCCAAAAGCTAACTTCTGCGTAAAGTTAAAAAGTAAAGAACGCGTTTATATTAATATTTGTGACGATGAAAAGGTTGATGAACCAGCAGAAGAAACAACAGGAAACGTTCAAGCTAGTAGTTGGAATGTCCCTATCTCTCTTGGAAAACCTCGACACGAAATGCACAACGAGAAGCCTTCTGTTGTAGTCGATGCTTGTTATCATCCAAAGTCAACATACTTAGCAAAAATGTCAGATAAATTCATGGTCTTCTTGGTTGAGATAGCTGTTGAAAATATAAACCATTCCTACATAAACAAAGAACCTGAATTCTTAATAAAGGAACAGCTTCCGATGCAGTTTTCACGAGTTTCAGTCTCAGCTGTTGGTAACCCGGCAGCACAAACCATCAGGATAAAAGCAGTTAAGGGAAGGGAAGGAGAAATCGTTGTTGAACAAAAGAAAACTCCTGAAGTTTCCAAACCAAACGAGTCTTTCAGCAACGATGATGAATTTCAAGACCGTCTAAAAGCATCAATGGGCAATGCTTCCGCCAAAGAGCGCATTCGTGCTAAGAAGGAAGCCGAAAACACAGCAAGGCAAGCTGCTGAAGATGCTCGACTCACTGCTATCCGTGAACGTCGTGAACAAGAAGCTAAGAATGCAGAAGTTTTTAAGAAGAATCTTGCTGCTGCGTACGGTGGAGATTCCAAGAAAAAAACAGCTGACAATAAGAAAAAGTACACAATTCTTCATCAGGGTGAAGTTGGGTATCAAGACTGCTGGAACACAACAGAAAAACCTGAAAGAGCACTTCCCAAGTCGCTGAGAGTACAAGTATGTAATTTATTCAAGACAGTATTCTTAAAGAAACATCATACAAAAAAACGAAATACAGATACCACTCCCGACTGTATCTAAAGTATCAGAACTTACTATGCAGGTTGAGTCAAAATTAATCCTCCTTTCGTCTGAGAAGCTCGGTATGCTTTTATTTGGTTACGTAGGCCTATCTTGAGCGTAGTTGAGATTTAACAAATTAATATAACAGAAATTAATGAAAATATTCCCCTGCCATACGAAATCGATCCGGATAGATCTGCTGCAAAGTTTGAGAAATCAAAGAAGGTTCTCACCGTTACGCTCCCTGTCGTTCAAAAGAAGTCTGACTTCGAAATAAATTTCAAAAAAGAAAAACGAGAAGAGATGACAAAGTTTAGTGAAGAAGCCAAACAACAGGCGGATGAAGAACGCAGAGAGAAAGAGGAAGAACAAAAACAGATTAGAGATATAAAAGAAGCAGAGGAAAAAGAAAAACGAGAAAAGGAAGAAGCGGAGAATGCAAGACAGAGGGAAATGGAAGCTGCATTGGAAGCTGCTGCAAAGGCAGAGCGAGAGCGAAGAGAACTTGAAAAGAGAATTCGCGAGCAGGAGATGGAAAAGAAGCGAAGAGCTGACTTAGAAGCAAGACTCGGTGAGCTAGACTCTGCACGCCTCGATATGCATGCGCGAGAGGAGCTACTTCGACAGGAAGCCGTCGAAGAACACGATTCGATTATGAATAAAATTAGAAAAGAAATTGAAATCACAAAAGACACGATCTCACTCGCCGCAACTGCAAAGCGCAAACGGGACGAACTCCCATTCCAGAGTTCACTCATTCACGAACTCGACTAAACAAATTAATTAATTCTTTCTTTAAAATAATAATAAAAAAAATCTTGTGAAAACAAGAACTACATAAGTCCGTTTCTGTTTTTATTCCCTCTCAAAAAAAAGCAGCGATGCGACAAGCTTCTCTTTAGGCCTGAAAAAGGGGAGTTATTCCCTCGGTGATAGCCGTTGCATTTTTATGTTTCATCTGTTATGTTATCTTCCTCTCTCCTCCGCCTTAACATTTTTTTTTATTAAAAAAAAATAAAATAGCTTGAGTCGTCGCGACTGATCAGTTCTTTTGATGAGCTCAGCGATGGCATTTTCATCTTGTTGCCACTTTTCAACTGTGTTGTGAGCCACAAAAAAAAAAAAAAAAAAAAAAAAAAAAAACTTTTGACAAACTTTAAAATCAATTCGTTCCCTTGGATTCCGCAGTTTAGTTTAAACATTTTTCTTTTTTAATATTCAGAAATTGTGATAATATGATGAACTTTCTTCTTTTTTTTTATTCGTGCCTCCTCTCTCAGACTACTTTTATTGATATCATCAACTAACTCAGTACACATCCAAACATGGCTCGGAGATCCCGACGTTTGGAAGAGCAGATTGGACATTCTGCTGCACAGTCTGGGTTTATGACAGATACGAATACATATGAAGACATCGGAAGTAGCATCAGTCATGAGAACATTCTCGGAAAAGTCAGATTTGACAGGGAAGAATCTAAAAAGATGGAATCTAGCGTGACCAGCAACAGTACCGTAACAGAGATGTATAGTTCTTACAACGCATCGACTGCTGAAGATATTTTAGCAAGAATGGATCCTTTAGAAGCGATGGATGATGATACTGTTTGTACTGACTTAACAATTAGTATTGATTGCCTTACAGTTGAGAGTACTTCTCCTCAAACTGGTTGGTATTGTGTTGAAGGAAACATTATTACCACATCGAAACTTCAATCACTTCGAAGAAGAAAAGGAATGTCAGCGAACAAGTCACCAGTAGCTTCATTCAGAACTGGTATGTCGCAGTTCATTGGACAACGATGTGAGTGGAAGAGTCCTAGCGGTAGGCGCAACCAACGGTTTCGCATATCAAAAGTCCGATTGCCTGGTGGAAAGTACCACGAGTCTCAATTAAACAGACGTTACTTGGAATTAATTATTCTGAGAGGGGAATCTCAGAATTCTTCTCCAGCTGAATGTGTTCCAATTATGAAAGACAAGGCTTTGGCTGATTTGATTTACAAACCTACTCCTGGAAATATAAAGAAAAGACGTCGAGCTCAGATGACCCTTTCAAGAGATGACGTTCCTTATCAATACGCAATTCAGGTTTATGTAACAATGCTGTTATCTGAAGATAGTAATGTTCACCATGTTCATCATACCTCACCTTTAGTTAATCGTAGTCTGTCTCCAAATTCAACAGGAATAATGCCAGAACACACTTATTCAGAATCGTATTACGATCATGCAGTACCACACGAATCAATATCAAAGCAAGAGACGTCATTATCTATTAGTTGGCTTATTGTTGGAAGGAATCTTCTTATTGGTGTAACGGGTGGGATATTAGTTGGATCTATTGTTGGTGGAATTTGTGGAGGTCTAATGGCTAAGAGTACAGTAATTCATGCGACTCACGTTAAAGCAACCACTGCGAGTGTTGTAAAAACAGCTACTGCTAAAACTACAGCAACTACATCAGCGGTGAGTAGTTCAAAAGGAACTGCTACGGCAAGTGCTGCTTCAACTGCTCCTTCAACAGCACCAGCAGCGTCAACAACTGCGACTCATGGGACTACCGCACCATCAACAGCTCATGCAGGTTACAATGCACCACTTCATGAGTCTGAATCTCCGACATATGTTGGTGCTTGTCTGGGAGCTCTAACAGGGTTATTCTCTTCACTTGTATGCTCTGTCACATCTACACCTTCCTACTGTGATCCATACGTTGAACCCCAACCAACAGTAACTCACATTTATGAACAACAAGATGAAAGTAACATCGACTATCCTTCCAATGGAAGATACTAAGTAGTCATTCTGTACACCAAGTCTGAGATTCTTAAATACACAGTTGAATAAATCCATGTTACACAACACAATGGTCTGTCTTTATTTATCCGAGCTACTTTTTAGTGTTCAGAAATATGTCGTAGTCGACATGTTTATTACACACACACACCCGTGTTTCTACAGAATTTTTCAAAAAAAAAAAAAAAAAAAATTCTTTTGTTTTGTTTGTTTGTTATTGACTGTTTTTATGTTTCTTTCTTTTTTTTTCTACATGCAAGCTACACGTATGCTACTGTTGTCATTATGATACGAGAACACAAACACAAGTATTGAGTTAAAAAGAAAATAACAAAAAAATACTTTTGATAAAAAAATTATTTATTAATAAAGCAGTTATTCACTTTATGGAAAGTCAATTATTTTTACTATCGTGTGACTGCGGTGATATCGAACAAGCGCAAAAACATTTAAGCGAAACTGCCGTAGCTAAAAGATGGAAATCCACTGACAGCAGAAAGTATGGAAAGTTCTTTAACATTGGTGTGACCCCGTTAATGATGGCTTCGAGGTCAGGTCACTCCGAAATAGTTCAAATGCTGTTGAAGGCTGGTGCAGAAGTCAATGATACGGATGATGAAGATTGGAATAGTCTTCATTATGCATGTTTTTCAGGACACGCTGGGATAGCAAAAATACTACTACAGTCTAATTGTGATGATTCTCTGATTACTAAGTATGAGAGGGCAACACCATTGCAATTTGCTGTTCACAGGAAGTTTGGTGATACTGTTGCCGTGTTTGGAGGAGAACAACCTCCTGAATACAACGATTTTACAAGGAAATCAGTTATTCAAAAAGGAATGATGAAATTAGCAAAGGAACGACCTTCAAGTGATTCATCGTACACACTACTTCACAGGTATAAAATGTCTTTGGAGTCGTACGTTGTGTGGAAACAGTACCTCGAATCGGAGGCTCGTTCTTCAGTTTCTTTACCGGCAGTTGATCTTGCTGTTGGAAAACCTGTTTGGGTGTTTATGTATCCCCAATTACCACGACCATCTTCATCACAAGTACAAGGAACTATTATTAGGCATTCTTCAGTATCTGGTTTACAAAATTTCACAATATCTTTAAGAGAGAGTCATGAAGACAGCAGCTAACCAAGTAGTTGAGCCAACTACTTATGAGATTTACAGTAAGCGTTTCTAGCCTGAGCTTTTATCTGTTTGTTTTGTAATTCTTAGTAATTACTTTTTGTTTGTAGAATGTTAACTTAATTTATATATATTTTATACAGATGTTTGTTATAGATTATGAAGAGGGGGTTTTTAATGGTAATCCCATGTCGTTAATATTTCTAATATTTATTTATATTATTTTTTTTCTTATAGTCCGAAGGATAATGGATATCAGTGGGGATGATACGGTGGTAGCGGGGCACTCTGACTCTTTTGGTATGTCGCTGCCTCCGGCATCTGGACCGCAATGGGAGACACCACAACCAAGTGATACCAGCTCATCAGCAATTGAATACTCTACGAAGGCTATTAGTGTTCGGGTTGTAATCGCATTGTTGTGTTTGGTCTCAATTATATCGTCTGTTTCTGTCATAAGTTCCTTCAGTACAGTCGTTTGCGATGAAGCAATATCCGATACAAGAGAGACAGCTGATAACGCCACTGGAGAATGCTTCAATCAAGCCTCTTCGAGCTTAGAAACAAACAGCAGAGACCTAATGGTGTTATCATCAAATTCAATTGGACGATTAACAAATATATTCTTCGAATCTTTTTATACTCATATCCGACAGCTTATAGTTCAGGTAGAGTCAGCTAATAATGATACAGAACGGTACAATTGGGAGTGGTGGAAGACGCTACAAAAACCTATGGCGAAGTCTCTTCGACTGTCGTCTGAGAGTGGCCTGGCCCTCTTAGGAATTCAAAGCGATCAATTTACCCAGTATTATTTAGACGTTGTTGGACTCGCATCAGGGGACACAGTCGGAGCAGCCTTCTACGATGACACCCAACAATCTAAATTGGGTTTCGCAAGTTCGAATACAGGAAAGATTATTGTCCCACTTCCGGGCCTTGATTTTCACCCACTACGAGTTGGTCCACTCGCTGCCATATCAGAGTTTGACATTATACCAAAAGAAAAACTAGTCTGGACAGATATTTACGAGTTATCAATTTTTATAGGTGTGATTCTATCATACCACATCCGTGACGTAAATAACCGTCCTGTGTATATGTATGTTGCAGCGACGATTCCAAAAATATCACTCTACCTAAAAGAGATATCGGAGGGAACAAAGAATGAGACGGGAGCTGATATAAGGATTTACTTTACAATTGCTTCAAGTTGGATATCAACGGCATTGCGAGATGTTGGCACGGATGATGCTAACAGAGAGGCAGATAAAAGAAACCAAACAGGTCTGCTTACAGGAGTCTCTCACGGACAAGCAGTAGTCGAAAAGAGTCCTGGAAAGATCGTACTTGATGGAACCTTTAAAGTTTTAAAAGACGTGGAGGCAACTGATCCTGTGATTAGAGGAATTGCAAAAAGGATTCAAATCCACGGTCATGATCGATACTCACTCACAGACAGAGGAATTATTGAGATAGAAGACAATAACACTACAGTGATGGAAGATTTCTTCATCAGTACAAAAAGAGTTAAAAGAGATGGTATCGACTGGTGGCTCACATTAGGACTCCCTTCAGAATTTGCCCTCGGTGAAGTCGGCAGAGCAAACGCTGCGACAAAGACTCTACTTGCTAAAAGGAGTGCATCTGTTGAAAGCGACTGGACGAAGTCGCGAAGAAATATGATTCTGTTGGCTGTTGGAATCTCACTCTCGATGGTGTTATTTCTGATTATCGCAAATCATTTAATTTGGAGAAGTACAACAAAACTAAACACATCAATGCAAAAGGTCGCTGATATGCAACTTGATGACATCGCATTTGGTGATGTTGAAGCTCTATCGAGATTCCATGAAGTCAGACAAATGCAAGTTGCATTTGCGAAGATGGTTAAAAATCTTAAAGAGTACAAGGCATACGTTCCAAGTGCTGTCCTCCATGGTACAGCTCATGTCGTTGCGGAACCCCCAACTGGTAATATTTCCGTTGTTTTCACTGACATCGTATCATCAACACACCTTTGGTCATTATCACATTGTGGAATGAATACCGCCCTTGAAATTCATAATGACATCATGAGAAAAGTTTTAATTGAGTTTAAAGGTTACGAAGTAAAGACAATCGGAGACGCCTTTATGGTGGCTTTTCAAGATCCTCTGACTGCTCTTGGATTCTGTTTTAGAGTACAAAATATGTTACTAAAACAAGAATGGCCTACTGAGATAGGTCTCCCTCCGCAATACTCTGATAACGATCAAAAGAAACTTTTGTGGAATGGAATTAGAGTCAGAATGGGATGTCACAATGGGGAAGTTATAACTGAAGAAAACCCTTTAACAAGTCGCATTGACTATAGAGGAACGACAGTCAACATTGCTAGTAGGCTTGAGTCGAAAGCTTTACCAGGAACTGTTTGTATCAGCGATTCGCTTAGAAATTATCTAAAGGAAATTGACATGAACACTATTGGTAATCCAACGATTGTAAATCATGGAGAGCATGAGTTAAAAGGACTTGGTGATGGTCACACGCTTCATATTGCTTGTCCTAGAAATCTCTCTGACAGACTCGGTAAGAGAGGTAACGGATCTGGATTCTTATCTCCAGCTGCTGCTTATGAAGTTTCAACTACCGCAAGTCCTTCAGTTATATCAGTCGGAGGTGATAGAGATACTCCTGTAGCTGTTCCTGTTATGACAACAAATAAGAGAACAGGTCTCTCACTTGTAGGGGGAGAGGTCACTGTTGCTGTTTGTAAGTTAATTGAGTGCGATGGTAAAAAGGTATTCGAAAACTGTAATCTTCTTGTACGAGTCTCAATAGAGTCTGCGTCACAGACTGATGGTGTCGTTAGCACTGTGAGTGGTGATAGAATTGTTGTTGCCTGGAATGGGTCAAAACCTTGTAAAATGCATACGGCAGCTTCACTTCGTTTCGCTTCTCAATTACAACGTCGTGCAGACTCCATATCTCGAATTGGTATTGCTACTGGTGATATGCTGCATGGTAATGTCGGTACTCATAAACAACGGTTTAATACAATATTCGGACGTCCATTACGGATAGCTGAAGCCTCAGTTGAAGAAGCGTTCTCTCTCAATACGTTTTCAATATTCGCTGACTGTACTCAACAGAACAGAGCAAGTCACAGTGATGCTATTGCTCCATTTCTTCGAATAACAGATATCTGGCTTGATACTTTCAATCAGAGAGAAATTGTTCTGTTTCAAGTGTTAACTTCACAGCTTCTTGAACAAATTGAAATAGCATGGTCGTCTGAATTGTATGTGTTTGTTGTTTCTTTACAAAGTATGTGTGTAAGTTATATTAATTTTTTATCCTAACAACCCACAGAGAAACGAATCAACAGCACAGTGTTGCTGACCATAATAGAGCAGTCAGCGCTGTCCTGAATGGCAATATCTCTGCACTGGAGCAATTGCAATTTGAACTTGCGAAAACCGCTGATCCAGTTGTCCAGGTATGTTTTAAAAAAAAAAAATAAGTGGTTTATTTTCATCTGTTTTAAGTTAGAAACAAAAAACAAAAAAAAAAACAACAACAACAGAAAGTAATAGAAAATCTTTGGACCCGGGTTGAAAAAGGAGAGCCATTCTTAGGCTATCGTGTGGCGGTACACTTCAGCAACAAACCTCACGTCGTTAATTAAACTAATTTTAGTAACAGAAAACAGATCAAATTATACTAGCAAATACATTGTATTGCAAGCATAGGATACTCGAGTCCCTGTCTGCAGAGCAATGCGATGTGAAACTAAGTAAAAATCACTTTACAATAATTATTCCATTTTTTTTTTTTTTTTTTTTTATATCACACTTAATTTCTATTTACCAATTTTCATGTCTTGCAGTAGACATCATGATTTATTTTGTTTACCTTCTTTGGAAAGGGATGAAATTGCTGATGTGATTTATGTTCTTGCGGTGTGTATTCTTTTTCTGTTGTCACTCCATGATGTTAGAAGTGATCTCCGTTTTCCGAGCCTTCATTCTGCTCAAAATATTTATTTATTTAAGTGGCTTCACTGCTGGTTACGCAGCTTTTCATATTCTAACTTTTTGATTTCGGTTCCGTTATTCCCCTCCTCACTTCATTTATTGTCCGGTGTGGTAGAGTTATCTTTCCCTTTAGTTTTGATTATTTTTACATCTCAAGCAAATAATGAGAGAGCGGGAAAAAAAAAAAAAAAAAAAAAAAAACTGCATTACTGATTTACTGCTGCACCAATCAATGGTAGTAGTTTGCTGGCGTCAGTTTTTAGTTTTAGTTTTTCGTATTTTTGTCCACAGAAAAGAGAATTTCTGAGAAAATATCTAAGGCAGATTTTTTCCTCTCTCGTATAGAATAAATGTGTTTGAGAAATCTTGTTGAGACTTACAACAACAAGTTGCAGGGCAATCATTGTATACTTCCTACGTTTGGTCTAACAAGGTCGATGAGTCTGATCACTTTTTTTCTCGAAGAGCGTAATATTGTTAACACCTTCATAAGTTGTTTCTGATTTTGTGCACAAACAAAAATAAAGTGTGAATAAGCTATTTTAATGACGAATGATGGTCATGGTCCACCAAAATCAATTTCAACAAAGTCCGTTCATTTTTTATTTTTATTTTTTTTTGTTCCCTCACCCCCCATGTTTTTAATCACCTAAAGTCTAGTCAGTTATTTCCTTATTTTAATTCTCTTTTTTTCTTTTTTAAAGTCATTTCCTGTCATCATGTTGAACGCATGTAAGAAAGATCCATTCCGTTGAACCAAATTCAGCGACGCTGAGTCTTTGGAATCGGCTTCTACTATGTTTGTTTTACTCGATGAGAACACCGTTAGCAGGATGGTGTTTTTATTTTATAAATCGTAGCACTTACAGACTGACACTTACTAAAAGGTTAGCAAATATGTATGGTCTGAGGAAAGGTTTTTTTAAAAAAAAATTTAGCTTCGAAAAAAAAAAAAAACCAACTATTTCGTTTGATGTCCTTGCGATTTTGATTGATTTCGATTTTTTTTTTGTGTAATTTGTTTTTTTGTGATAACCGACCAAAATACTAACTTGAGATTATCATGTCGTTGCCATTTAGGTTATTTTCTTTTTTTTTCTCCTCCTCCTTTTCCTCCTTTCTGCATGTTTATTTTTTTGCACCGTCTTTGTAAGAAACTATAAGTTATATTTTTGTACTGCAAGTAGTTTCTTATACGAACTTTGATTAAGTATTTTCCTTTGACATACTTTTTTTTTTTTTTTTTTTTCCCTTTACCACTTACTGCGGTATCACTGGGAATCCCAAAGAGCTACTAGGTTCTCTTTGGACTGTGGAACTCAGTTGATTGACTCGCAGATATGGAACAACAGAAAAGTTATTTGATGTTTTCAAGACTTTATATCCTTACTGGTGCGTGTTTTTTTTTTTTTTTTTTTTTTTAAAACCATAAACTCATACACCAAACTATCTCTTTAGATAAACTTAACACTCCAATCGCTACTTTGTAACTTACAGGAGAAGAAACTATTCAGATTAAGAACCGTTACTTATCATGGTTGATGATTTTTAATTTCTTTTGCCGACAGTATTACTGCCTACGATCGGCAAAAAAATACAAGGTTTTATCTGAATAGTTTTTTTTTAATTTTTTTTTATTTTTTATATAATATTATACCGATGCTTGCGCTTATGGAACTCGTTAAAAAAATGTATTCATTTTTTTTTCGAGTCCTATCTTTGATATAAAACTAGTTTTCATTCATCTTGCGTTAAAAAAAGTTATTAAAGTTATTATTTATTTTTTTTTTTTTTTTTTAAAGTGGTCAACTGTTGTTGCTCGCTGTTTGCTGTATCATTGGGACAGAACAAAACTGTTTTTATGATCTCCTCGTTGAGCAGTGTTTTCGTGATTTTCATTTGAATAAAGAACCTAGAAATCGTTTTTTTTTTTTTTTTTTCTTTCATTCTCATATTTTCAATCGAGTAAATGCACGCCAGCTGTTGACTTGATCATCTCATTGAGTTTCTGTCGCGTTCGTTTCCTACGCATTGATGGCGTAGCAGCCGTAGTCTCCTTTAACTTCATTCCTGTTAAGAGTTGACTTCAATCGTTTGTAAAAAAATGAATATTCGAATCTACTTCCTCCTAGTTTTATCCGTTGGTTATGTGTTTTGGAATTTCTTTCTCTCTCTTTCATATACCGTACGTTTTTCAAAAAACCTCAGCTGAGGGTTGTGTAGGAAAGTTTGTTAACAACAACAACAACAACAACAACAACAACAACAACAACAACAACAACAACAACAACAACAACAACAACAACAACAACAACAACAACAACAACAACAACAACAACAACAACAACAACAACAACAACAACAACAACAACAACAACAACAACAACAACAACAACAACAACAACAACAACAACAACAACAACAACAACAACAACAACAACAACAACAACAACAACAACAACAACAACAACAACAACAACAACAACAACAACAACAACAACAACAACAACAACAACAACAACAACAACAACAACAACAACAACAACAACAACAACAACAACAACAACAACAACAACAACAACAACAACAACAACAACAACAACAACAACAACAACAACAACAACAACAACAACAACAACAACAACAACAACAACAACAACAACAACAACAACAACAACAACAACAACAACAACAACAACAACAACAACAACAACAACAACAACAACAACAACAACAACAACAACAACAACAACAACAACAACAACAACAACAACAACAACAACAACAACAACAACAACAACAACAACAACAACAACAACAACAACAACAACAACAACAACAACAACAACAACAACAACAACAACAACAACAACAACAACAACAACAACAACAACAACAACAACAACAACAACAACAACAACAACAACAACAACAACAACAACAACAACAACAACAACAACAACAACAACAACAACAACAACAACAACAACAACAACAACAACAACAACAACAACAACAACAACAACAACAACAACAACAACAACAACAACAACAACAACAACAACAACAACAACAACAACAACAACAACAACAACAACAACAACAACAACAACAACAACAACAACAACAACAACAACAACAACAACAACAACAACAACAACAACAACAACAACAACAACAACAACAACAACAACAACAACAACAACAACAACAACAACAACAACAACAACAACAACAACAACAACAACAACAACAACAACAACAACAACAACAACAACAACAACAACAACAACAACAACAACAACAACAACAACAACAACAACAACAACAACAACAACAACAACAACAACAACAACAACAACAACAACAACAACAACAACAACAACAACAACAACAACAACAACAACAACAACATGATTTATTAAAACAATTATTAATTATAATCGGACTGCCTTTTGGAAGTGGCTTTTTTAATAGAACGTAGGGCTCGTATCAAGGCACATGAAAAAATAAAAAAAAAAAAACACATTATTTTAGTTGCGATGTTTTATTTCTTTTTGAGATATCAATGAGGGACGCGTGTCAAAACAAAAAAAAAACTAGTATACTGTGTTTCTAAGCAGTTTTCTATCCAAATACGGAATCATAGTAAATGTCTTCTTTTCTCCAGCCTACGTTACTGCTTGTGGTTGTCTTTGTGTTTCTCACTCAGTTGGGTGATAAGGTGGGGGTGATGTCATTCAATGGTGTTTCCTGAAGAATAAGGCAAGCTGTTTTTTTTTTTTTTTTTACTTCGTGCATGCAGTAAGTAGGTTTTTGGCATTTACTTTAGTTCCTTGTTGCTGGCCGCTTGCGGTTTTGCGGATCGTATTTTTTATTCGTTCTTCGTCGATACTTTTCGTTTCTTTTCTTGGGGATGTTTCTTTTTACTTTTTCTTATGTACCCCCCCGACCTAGTTCTTATATTTCGTGTTTCGGTTGGCGTAGTAATTATGGCGTTTTAAATTTAACCGCGATTATGTCGTCAATTAGTTTATTATTAAATTTTCTTTTTTTCTTTCTCATTTGCGTGGTTTGATTTGCTATAACGCAGTCAGCCTTGTGATTGAAACGCTACGCATCATAATCTGCACCAACCAGTGTAGAGAGTGAGATATAGACAAGCGTTTACTTACATTTCATCGTTAAAAAAAAAAAATAAAAAAAATAAAAAGGGAAAAAAAGTATGGCTGTTTTTTATTTATTTTTTGTTTTTGTTCTTTTTTGATCTATCTTTCCCAGCCGTCATTCTTAAGTTAGTTCCTTTGTATCGTCGCTTTGCTTTCGCCAGCACTTGTGTAGGGTCACCTTACCAGGTAGTTGAAATTACGTGTCGAATTGTTATTTATGTCACGTTATATTTATTTATTTTATTTTATTTTTTAAATTTATAATTTTTTCCACAGGTTTTTTTTTTTCCCAAAAAAAAACATGCTGAAAAACAAGTCTGGTTAGATAAGATAAATAACAAAAAAAAAAAAAAAAAAAATGGATATTTTTGGTGACTACGATGAGTCCTCAGCATCTGTTCCAACTCCCACTCCTGGAAAACAGATAAATCGATCGACATCAATTCCTGGTTTGTGGATTATTGAAGAGCTCTTATCAAACGAAGGAGCTGAAACTGCTTTGTGTCATTCCTTAGCAGCAGGATGGGGGACTGACTCTGTAAATAACCAAGCCATGATGTTTGGTGAGATGCCTATTTGGGTCAACGAGTTGGAAGACGTCATCCGACAGTCTGTATCAAAGAATAATATTCCGTTTAAGGTTCACAAATACAATCAACTAATTCTAAATAGATATACTGGAGAAGAGGGGTTAGTTCCTCATGTCGATCTTGCAAAGTTCGAAGACTACATTGTGGGTGTTACTCTGTGTGGTACAGCGACTTTTGTCTTTACGCCACTGTCAGGAGGATCGCCTACCTCATTCTTCCTGAAACAGGGTGATGCGTATCTCATGAGCGGCAATGCTCGATATAATTATACTCATGGGATACCTGAGTCCGAGTATGATGTAGATGATCACGGTAATCAAATACCTCGCACAATGCGAGTTTCTATCACGCTTCGGAAATTAGTAGAAGATGAATAACTCTCTTAAATAAGACCTGTTGATTGATGTTATACGTTTTCTCTTTTAACAGCGACACATTAAAGCAGTCTTTGACTACATTGTTTTCGAGAAGTGTAGTTTTCCTGTTTATAATAATAACTCCAAGTAAAATTTAAGAATCCCATAAAAAATAAAAAAATGGATGAAAAACTGTTGGAAGCGCGGGCCATGTACGGCAACGAAGCTGTTTCTTTTTTGCAGGTGGCGCCACCCGTAGCAGCCATGTTAATGATATTGAGTCCGACTACTACTTTGTGGCACGCAAACTCTATTGGCAGTACGGGTAACTTACCAATTATGCCTTATGCTTTGATGATGGCAAATAGCTTTGTACAGAGCGTTTTCGGAATCCTCTTGAATGACATGTCAATAACAATAACAAATACCTTCGGATTACTGTGTGCTATCCTATACTGTGGAATCTGGTTGAGGAATAGGGATAAAGGTTCAATGCCGGTTAAGTCAGCATTCATGTCGGTTCTTGCGATATTTATTATTCTCATGACATTATTAACATTGCCGTCAACTGATTCACAGACTGTTTCATTGGTTGGAATGTTTGGTGCCATGGTGATTGTTTTTATGTTTTCGGGACCTCTGGTTACACTATCCCATGTCGTTCGTACCAAGAATTCATCAAGCTTAACATTGCCTTATGCTTTAGCTGGTCTGGCTTGTTGCTCGTTATGGGCGCTGTATGGTTATTTAGTAGTGCAAGAAGCTGCAGTTTGGGTTCCGAATACACTCGGAATCCTTCCGTGTCTCTCTCAGTTATTGTTATTGATCAGGTACCCCAGCAGATTAATATCACCAAAGGGAACACCGTTGATATCTGTTCTTGATGTGTAAGCATTTGCAATAACTGAATTGCGTTGCTCTTCATATTAGCTCACGTTACGTTGGTTTTTTTTTGATATCCTGCGACATGAATTGGCTCACAGCTGTTATTCACAGTTTTTGTTGTTGTCACTCTGTGAAGCTACTGATTGAATTTCACCCCCCTTTTTATTTTTTTTTTCGAGTCAAGTAATTTACGATTGCTGACTTTGAAAATAATCCAAAGAGACAAACCTAGTATACTATATACGATAGCACGTATCGTATCTATAGCTGAATCTTATTAAAGCAATTTGTAATAATTCGAACCGTCACTCGGATAGTAGTAGTGTTTTCACGATGCAAAAAATGAGTCTGGAAATAGATTCGTTTTTTTGATCGTGTATGCTTTCGAGAGTGCGTTTTTTATTTTTATATATAAAATTTGTATTTGTATTATTATTATTATTATTATTATCCTCTATAAACGAGGGAGGAATGGTCTAGCTGAATAGATCCATGTTTTCATAATATTTCTGTATGTCTGCAGTGAAGAATTAACGTTTTTTTTTTTTTTTTTTTTTTTTTTTTTTTTTGTGCCTCTCGCTGGCTTCTCCTTGTAGTTATACCGTCGCAGCTGTGCAGGAAAAAAGCGTTTGAAAAAATCTTCTTTTTAGTTGCCTCTGATCTGTGTAGACTTGTACAAAAAAAAACAAAATAAAATAAAATAAAATTAAAAAAGCGACTTTTGCACTTTCTTTCATTTGTTTGGTATGTCGCGAATCTCACTTGGCATCGTTCTCTCATTATATTCTTTTTTTTTTTTTTTTTTTTGCATTGCAACTTACAGTTGATTGTGAAAAAAAAGAATCGGCAAACTTCACTTTTTTACTTGCTCACACACTTTTATTTTGTTTGTGCGCAACCGGTACAAAATCCTAATAAAGGAATAGGTTAGTTACGCTGCCACAATTCTCTTTCTACCGAACATTGGGTTTGTAGGTACAAAAAAAAAAAATGTTGAGCAGACTCTCTTTAGCTCCCACAGTTAAGCAAGTTTGCCGATCATTCGTAACAAAGTAAAATTGGATAATGCGAAAAAAAAAAAAAAAAATTACAGAATGAAAAAAAAAAAAAAAAAAAAAATTGACACACTTTTTATAACATAAACAACTCGATAGCTTTCCCCGCTGTTCACTCACCTTTGTTGATGAATTTGGTCAGTTTTTTTTTCCCCCTTTTTTTTTTAAAAATAAAACCCTTTTACTAATTCAGTTTTGTTGAACACCCAATTAATGTTAAAAAGCAATCGAAACCTCACTAAATAATATTCTCCATCTGTTTTTGTTTGTGATCAACCAAGAAAAAAAACCTCTAAGACGGTAAGAAACGAGCAGGTTTTGGGCCACTTTATGTTGGCTTTTTTTGGTGTATTTTGGGCCATAACCCTTTTTTATTTGCTGTGCAATACCCCATTTTTGCTTCTTATTTTTTTTTATTGTACCGACGCAGTCGGTATGAAACATAAGGCTAATCTGAATAGTTCTTCTTCTTCTTCTTCTTTTTTTTTTTTCTCTCCTCGCGTGTTTATTCTCAGTAACCTGAATGTATGTTCTTTTTTTTTAAAAATTGAGCTTATTGTGATTATAATTGTAGAGAGGGTAATATTAATGGATTTTCTGGATAACGTTCGTGCTTTCGACAAATATTTTGCTTTGCAATACATACATAGTTATACGCTGCTTGTTCGTCGAGTTTTTCCAAATGTTAACTCCTTGGGTTATGTTAAGGCCGCCACCCCATCGCACTCAATGCTCAATGTGGGCTTTGTAAGCAATTTCTAATAGAAACTACGGTTTTATTTTATTTACTATTTTTTTTTTTTGTTAAAAAAAAACTATGCAACTCCGATTTACTTTGCAGAGAAAAGAGAAAAGAAAGAAAGAAAAAAAAAAAAATTAAAAAAATTAAATAAGCGTTCTTATTCATTCTCTTTTTTTTTATTAGTATACCTCTTGAGGGAATGTTTTCTTTATCGCTGGCATTGTGTCATTTCCACAGCTATTTTTTTTTTGGCTGATTTTCTAGTGTGTTTCGCAGACATTATAAAATTATCTTCACTAACAAAATTTTCACAGAAGGAAAAAAAAAAAAAAAAAAATGGCCGCATTAACAACAGCTGACTACATGTCAGCTAACCAGATACCGCTTTTGATTGATGCATTGAAATCTTCGTTGGAGAAGGACAAACCTTTGGACCCGTTGGAGTACATATCCGAAATAGTGAAGAGCGTTCCAAAACACAAAATGATAATAAAAGGAGCTCCAGCTTCTGGAAAGGGTACTCAATGTGATAAATTAGTTAAGCAATTAGGTGTCATACACATCAGCACTGGAGATATATTACGCGATGAAATAGCAAAGAAAAGCAAACTTGGGATGAAAGCAAAAGAGCATGTCGCTGCTGGGAGGCTAGTCCCGGATGAATTAGTCATTGATTTGGTTAAAAACAGACTTCAGCAGAAGGATGTAGAAGAAAGGGGTTGGCTTTTGGATGGGTTTCCAAGAACAAGTACACAAGCAAGGATAATGATTAAGGAAGGAATTATACCCGAATGTGTTATGAGACTTGATGTGCCTGACAAGGATATTATTAATCGAGTTCAAGGTCGAAGAATAGATCCAATCACAAAAAAGGTATATCACATAACTAACAAACCACCACCACCAGGAGTAAAGGTCGTCCAACGTCCTGATGACACTATCACTGCTATTAAACTTCGTCTTCAAACGTACCATTCTAATTTAGACTCAATGCTTGCCTGTTACACGTGTCCTGTATACGTTATTAGGGGAAACAACGAAAATCAGGTTCACAGCAAAATCATTTCAGCCTATCAGAAACTAAGGTGGTCAAAACTTCATAAGGGATCGAGTCCTAAGATGTAATTATTATTATTATTATTATTATTATTATTCGAACCCCCTACCGTTCAGGGCTTCAGTCCGGCACCAACACCACTGCGCTATTACGGATTTGAGAAAACTTCCGCCCAGAATAGCGGGCCAACGATTTTAGAAAAGCTACACAAGGCCGTGACCGTAGTATACGTTTCTCCAAACCTGGGGGTGGATATATAGGTTTTCCCTTATTATTTTTGTTGATGTCATAAGTTATTGTGTTTAAACTAACGAAGGGTGAATTAATTAATTAATTTAAAAAAAAAAAAAAAAAAAAAAAAAACGGCAAAATGGATACTGTACTATAAAATCAGATTCTGTTTTCAACACAAAAACGATACTGTGAGAACATACTTCTTTTTTTCTTTCTTTTTTTCGATTTTTTTTTTGTTATTCTAGCGTGTCAGAATACAAAAAAAAAAAAAAAAAAAAAAACGAGCACCCGCGGTAATTCCAGCACCAATAGCGTATATTAATGCTGCTGCTGTTAAAAAGCTCGTAGTTGGATCCAGAGTACAAGTTACATCGGGCTTCCTCGGTGGTAGCTCCGTCCATTGGTCTGAATTAATTGTTTCTATTTCAGTTTCTTTTTTTCTACTCGTCCTTTTACTATCTGTCAGATCTAGTGAATGATTACGCTACTTGATGGATTGTGTAAATGGCAAAAACGTTTTGCGTGTTCAAAAAAAAAAAAAATAACTTTTATGTGGTGTTTTTTTTCCCCCTTTCTTTTTTTCTTGATTCTATTACTCTTATTTTCATATTATAATCAGTGTTATTTACACATAACAAAAACAAAAAAAAACAAAACAAAAAAAAAAATGATTTGTCTCGATGATACCCTTTTCTGCAGAAGCATCCCTTCCCTTCCGATAAGATCGGCAGCGGAACAGGCGATGAAAAATGTTGAGCTCTGCAGGGTAAGTGAAGTTATACCAGAAAGAATGCAGGAAGCTGAGATGAACCTGCAACTGGCAAAGCAGTTTTTTAAGGATTTTACGTGCGGGATGCATCACGGTACAGTAGCCGAATGTTTCAGTATGTGGTTCACAGATGACATTGAGTGGTCAACTTACCAAATGCCACTTCCCCTATTCTCTGTTGGAAAGAGAGATACTGTCCTCGCCTACAACTTAGTTTGCAACAAAACATTCGGAGGCCCCACCAGCATCATATCCATCTATGTTAACTCAATAAAACTTATTAATCACGATAGGGCTTTAGTTGAAGTTACTTATTCTATCTTGCAAGGAGGTTGGGAAGAACCTTCGATTAACGTAAACCGTTCTTATTTGCGTTTTCGCAATGGAAGAATCTGTGAAATGTTAACAACAAAAGGAATTAATTGCGATCAGGCTATTGGTTCATGTTTAGAAGCGACAATTCAACCGGTTCAGCCACAGCCGTTGATGAAGAGAGGACCTGATGGAAATAGTGATGTGTCATCATGCGGGTTATCTGAATCGATGATGCCTTCTACACCAGATGATGGGGGACTTCCTCCATTAGAGAATCCTTTTAGCGATGAGCAGCCACCTGCCTTGGAAGATCCATCTCTTCCAACCCCACCACCAGCTGTTGTACGACCATGTCAACACAATAATTGGGATAGTGTTAGGGTTAAAAGGCAGCTTGCTGTTCTTCGCTGTCGTGTTTGCTGCGCTCAGTGGAAGCTTCGTGCAAAGAAAATCAACCGTTGTCATTCATTCATGGATCGTGGTGTCTGTACGGATGCTAACTGTGGTTACCTTCATGTTAACTCACGTAAGCAAACAACATCCGAAAGACAACTTGCTCATGACATGGATATGGAATTTAAAGATTAAAAACAAGGTGTTAAAATGGTAGTCTTCTCTCTTGCTCTCTCACTCTCTCTTTCGTGATTCTTTAAATCTTATTCAAGTTTCCAGCTTGACGCACCTCGAGGGTCCGCAAGCTTTCTATGGTCTTGTTTTAAGTTAAATAGACTGAAATCGACGTATCAAACCTCCCCTGTCCTTACTCTACGTAAGTTTGTTTCTTTTCGTTATGTTTTCACAACTGCAGGTTGTCAAAAGCAAAACTCAGTTGGTAATTGTGCTCTGTGGCAACTCCCTAAGAGTTCTTGGGAGTCGTCACGCTAGCAAAAACAAATTGTGCCGTGGTTGCTCACTCATTTTTTTTCCTTTTTTTTTTTTTTGTTTGTCCGGCAGAAGTGTTGTATTCGCCTACGGAAATATTTCATTGGTAAGTACGTCAGGGTGAACCCTCTCAACCGACTCGCAAAGAGTGTTGCCAAAAAACTTTTTTAAAAATATTATTTTTTTTAAAATATATTTTATTATTTTAATATATATTTTTTCATTCTTCTTCCTTTCCCTGAAACCGCAGAACCGTACTTTTCAGTTGAGATAAACAGCTGAAGAAATTATTGGTAGCAATCCGGCTCTCTAAACAGGATTGGTTTCTATGATGAAAGTTAACAGTTTCATAAATAATAATAAAAAAAAAAAAAAGAAAAAAAAAAAAAAAAGGCGGCAAAGCCTGTTGTTCCCCTTCGTTCAATGCTTCACTTTGATAATTATTTAAAACGAAACACTGGTAATCATAAAATTTCATAGTCAATTACTTTTTACGGGTATGCGATTATAGTATATTTGTTCTAATTTGGCAAGAGTGGGTTCGTTGGCATCTTTTGTTGGGAATAGTTTTTCTTTTTTTTTTTTCTGCCATAGTCTTACGCATAAAAATCAAAGTTAACATGACGCTTCAAAGAGTTGCCGATACTAGTATTTTCATTAACTCCTCTTTCTTGTTTTTCCCTACGTATTTCCTTTTCTGCTGTGAATCATTTTTTTTTTTTTTTTATTTTTTTTAATTTAAAAAATAATATCGACGAAGATAAAACATCGACGAACGGAAGAAAAAAAAAAAAAAAAAAAAAAAGAACTTTGAAACATATCGTTGCGTCTTTCAGCACGAACGATTGCGCCGTTTCGCAAAGAAACTCGTTTGGTTGCAACCTACGAAAGACTAGTAAGGGTCCACCCCTTCCTTTTTTCCCCCTTGGAACTACTCTGACCTTCAGCTTTTGTATTAATATAAGTCTCACGTAGTAGATACTTTTAGGATACGTCGCTCAGTAGTTACAATTTTCTTTCGTTTTCTTTTTCTTTTAGACATGTTCTCCTGTCTTTTTTTTGACCTCGAAAACACAATGTAGCTGGTCTTCATCGGCCCTCTTGGCAGACACGTCCCTGTCCCTGACCTTGAGCCACGGTAGTTGGTTGAGCTGTTTTGAACTAGTTGCAATCAGTTTTTGACTAGGTTTTTATTATTATTATTTTATTTTTTTTAAAAAAAATTTTACTTCTCTTCTTTTTTTTTTCTTTCAAATTCTCTCTTCTAAACCTCGTAATATAGCTGTAAATGGTGTTCATTTTTTTTTTTTTTTTTTTTTTTTTTTTTTTTTTTTTAAATATATTTTGTGTTCTGCAAAAAAACACGTAACCAAACACGGTAGACCTGCAGCCAGCTCAGTTATGTATTTTTATTTTATTTTTTCATGGATCATGGAATTCAATCATGATCTCTTATAACACGCAGACACACAGCACCGGCTGTTAAAGTGTAGTTATTTAGTTCTAATCGCTCGTGTAATAAGACTGCGAGATATATCAGTATGTCTTAGTGCCGGAGTGGTCCAATTTTGTGAATTGTTTTTCCCGTTTCCCCCATTACTCTGTTGTGTTATGTATTCTGTAGTTGGTGGTCGTCATTTTTTTGTATTTACGTTTTTTCGATAGGAATTGTTACTTTGATGGTTCCTTTACGAAAACAGTTGTGATGCTCCTTTTTTAGAATACTAATGAACAAAAAAAAAAAAAAAAAAAAAAAAAAATCGAAGAAAAAAAAAATAACAATCGACTAACCCCCCTGTCTCCTTTTCCCCTTAACTTGTGTCCTATTAGTTACCTCAAAAGGCTGAATTAAACATCACCGGAGTCACTGTGTCTTTAACAGATATTAAATTATGTTATCGAATGTTATGATACAAAGCAAATAACGTATTTTACGAAGCTAAAAATCAATCGTTCCTTGTCTGAGATATTCAGTACAAACTCAAACTTAATTTACTTAAGGTTCGTTCTACTAAATAACAAAACAAAACATATTTTTTTTTTCTTTTTTAATAAAGAATTGTTTATGTTTCGATATGTAATTAGTAGGTGAAATCTACACTCTGCCGTATTCCATTGTACTCCCCTGGTTTACCCTCTTAGGGCTCACGACTACTATACGATTGAATTACTTGATTCCGTACTGTACTGTGTGAATACAGATGAATTATAACATTGATTTTGACGTAGGGTCTTCCAGAGTGTTTTTTTTTTTTTTTTTTTTTTTTTTTTTCTCTCTCCCTCCCCCTTTTTGTTTTTTCCTAACGTTTAGCCGACACTGTATCATAAAAATTGCTAATTTTTGTTTTTATGTTACTTTAACTTTTTTGATACAATAACAATATATTTATATCTTTGTAAGTATGATTTTTAATAAAAAAAAAAAAAAAAAAAGTAAACTCCATTTATCCAACTCATGATTTTTTTTTTTTTATTTAAATTCTGACATCAGGTGTGGTTGCGTAACAGAGGAGATAGACGACCGAGGCAGTGTATAAGGTCTTGTTCTTCTTGTAGAGCAAACACTAGTTGTTGTCCGTTTTTGTGCTTTCGTTTAACTAAGACAGCTGCCGGTACTCTGGCTGCTCACAGTTGATGTAATCGATGCTTCTAAGAGAGAATTTAAATTTTTAACAAAAAAAAAAAAAAAAAAAAAAAAAAGCACATTTGTGTTTTCAGCTTTGCTGCGACATGTTATGTTGTTTGTGTGTGTTAAGCCGTGGATTCCAAGCATTCACCATAGTAACTTAACTGGTGATTTAAAAAAAAAAAAAAAAAAAGAAGTGTTATGGAATCCATGCATTGTCTTCTTCAGCTATTGTATCGCTGTCTCATTCTCCTCCCTTTATTGAAGTATGGTCGTGTTCTGTACTTCAGCGGTGTGCATCATTTTTTTATTTTTTAGATCGATTCATTTTACTACACTCAGCTAGGCGACTAATACTTCTAGTTTACCTTTCGGTGTGTAAGACCTCAAAAAAGTATCTAACTTTTTTCAATGCTTGTTCGCTTCAGATACCTTTTCTTTAGCGATTGGGTCCTTACTCATGCGGGCTACCCAGACCCCACGCAGTTAATCAGAACTGGATTTTGCTAACTAACTTACTTTCATTTTTCATTTTTTGACATTGTTTTGCAAAAAAAGTATTTTAAAAAAAAAAAACAACTTTAATTGGCTTTATTATCTTGGTATTTCACTTTCTCTTATTTACATTCTCTCCTCTTCATACTTTCTTTCGCGGATATCGTACAAGTTAAAACCTAAGCGCATATAGCCTCCAAAAGTTGAATCTTAACGCTTGTCGAAATGTTACGGCCCTTAAGGCACAATAAACGATAATAGTCGAGGTGGGTTCATCTGGTTGATAATTTTATATTCTTTTTAAAAAAAAAAAAAAAAAAAAAAAAAAAAAAAAGGGTCTCAAAGGTTATGAACTTGTTCCTGGAATGCAAATATATTCTGACATTCTGGCAAGCTTGTTCCTCGAACCAATACTAGACGGAACCTTCTTCTTTTTTTTTTTTTTTTTTTTTCATTTCCCTCTTCACTTGTGTTTTGTTTCGCTAATGTGACGTCTCTGAGGCTACCTGGTGTTTTCTTATTTATTTATTTATTTATTTTTTTTTTCCCCTCCTCTTTTGTATTGTTATGTGCATCAAATCCACTATGTTCTTGTAATTCGTTGCGCCAGTTAATGTTAACCTGTATCAGTATGGTTATCAATCGCGGCTTAAGTATATAAGCTAGTATGTAGCTGGTGATGCATGTTTCAGCAAAAGTGTCATCAAAAAAAAAAAAAAAAAAATCAAAAAAAAAAAATCAATACATTATCAGTTATGTTCACAACTATTTTAGTTGAGATTTATTTTTTTTTTCTCTTTTTTTTTTTTTTTTTTTGTTATCCAATATTCTAATATAACCTATTATCATTTTCGGAGACGAACAAAAAAAAAGGAAAAAAAAAAAAAATGAAAATGAAAATGAAATAAAATAAGAATCCAATGGCTTTGAAGCTGTGTTTTTCGCTACTCATTTGGTTCTAACTTAAATTAGTGCGTTTTTTGTTTTAATTTTTCTCTTCTTTTCCCCCTTCTAAATCTAAACAAAGAGGAAAATGTAGTTCTTCATGTTTGGTCCTAAGGGGTCTAAAGTCAATGAGAATTACGTTTTTTTCTTTCTTTTCTTGTTTTTTATTTTTTTTTTTCTAGTATGGTGAAACAACTAGGTGTTTGGATCAATGCCTTATGCCTGATGCCCCATTGCTACAAGTATTCAACACGATGCAGTGTTTTTTTTATATTTTTTATTCCCTTAAATAGAGAGATAACCTCTAGCTTTTTTTATTTGCTCTTTCTTACAGTCCTAAGATCTTTGGCTCTTAGATTTTTAATCAGGAACAAAAACAATGTTTATCTACCTTTTTCTTTTTTTTTTTTAAAAGGGGGTGGGTAAATGTTGGCTTTTTCGAATTATATTAAAAAAAAAAATAAAAAATGAAAATGAAAAAAAAAAAAAAAAAAAAAAAAAAAAAACTCTCCCTCTAACGGATATATAAAGTAAATTAACAAGTACGTAAGTGCCGATTCGATGTACTCGGGTCTGTGTGTCACTTAATTGCTGGTTATCTTTTTTCTCTCGAAATTCCCCCCCTCCCAAAATATATTTTATTTAAATCTTTTGTTGTGTGAAAGCAGATTTTCATCCACAAAAAAAAAAAAAAAAAAAAGGAGAATTGTATACAACGTAGACTGCTGTAGCAGTGTCAGAAACAGGACAACTTACACTTTTAAAGACTAATGGTTTTCTAAAATATGTCTTGTCATCTCTGTGTGTTTCTTTTTTTTTTTTTTTTTAAATCAGAATTTAAAAAAAAAAAAAGAAGAAGAAAAAAAAACTGGCAGTGTGCTCTGATTCTTATAAGTTGCTACAATATACACTCCCTAACTGCATGTCGTAGTGTATATCAAATAATAGTCATTATCTCGCAAATTTACCATCATTCATCATCTTTTCTTTTCAAAAGGATAAAATTTTTTGAAAAAAAAAGTTGAGATAATTGTTTTCTTCTGCTTCTGTCTCTTCAACCCCCCCCTCTTTTTTTTTTTTTTTTTTTTTTTTATGTGTGGGTATTGAAAAAAAAATTACGAAATACTTTGCAAATATTATTATGAAAAAAAAAAAAAAACAAGGCAGTAACGGAATTTAAAGGAAAGAAAGGAACCATGATTCGATTTCATCGAGCATACCGTTATAGGTTTGGCATGGAAGTTTTTTTGTTCCTGTGATACTATCGAGTGATAGAAAAAAAAAAAGAAAAAAGAGGGAAAATGGTCCACAAACTCTGCTCTCTGTTCGATTTCTCATCGGGGCCTATTTTAATCTTATTTTTTTATGTGAGTCGAATATTTTAAATACTCTTTGTAAGAAAAAGGGGAAAAAAAAAAAAAAAAAAACTTCTTTCGTTTTCGATTTTATCGGAAGTCTATCGATTTAGTTTTTTTTTTTCTCCCCCTCCCTTTTTTTATTTTATTTTTTTTTATTTTACATTTTTATTTTGTTTATGTGCTTTAAAATAAATAGGGAAGCGCAATTCATGTGGAGAATAGAATAAAACACCGTCAATGATTCAGAAAAGCATTGCATTCTTTTCTGTCATTCGTGGTTGGATTTAAGCATTTTTAACTAACTGACCGAACTACTTGATTATTAATAATACTAATACAAATAAGGGTGAAATGATGAAAAGGAAAACGGTTTTCAATTTTATCCAGTATCGTGTTAATTCCACGTATAAAAAAAAAAAAAAAAGAATCAGCGAATTGCATTACTTTTTTTACTCACACTTTTGTTTGTTTGTGCGCAACCAGGTAGGTTAGCTAAGTTGCCATAATTCTAGTTCTACCGATCAATGGGTTTGTGGGTACAAAAAAAAAAGAAACAAACAAAAAAGAAACAGTCATCGCTACCAAACGACTTATATTAAGAAGGAACAAATATAATTTTTTCCTTCTTTTTTTTTTTTATTCATAGTTATTATAAAAAACACGGGAGGAAAAAAAAAAAAAAGAAGAAAAAAAAAAAAACAAAAAAAAAACCCGTGTTTGATTTTATCTGCGGACGTTTTTTTTGTTTTTTTGTTCTGTCTATTTCCCCCGTTAGGTATCTCTGGGCAAGGTGGACAGGGGCGATCCTTCCAGTCGAAGCTAACACCGATTGGGTCTTCTGCCGTATGGGTTACTCAGACCCTCAGTAATCAGTTCCGGATTTTGCAACTTACTAATCTTCGAGTGAAATGAACAAAGAAAAGAAGAAGAATAAGAGACACCAATTTTAGTGATGGCACACGATTAATATGAGAGTTTTATAAGATTTGATTTATCGGAGGTTTTTAATTGGACCAAAATCCCATTCACTTAAATGCATGAATAATGATATGCACTCATCGCTGCGATTTTATCGGGCATTAGAATTCAACGTGTGTGAATACTGACACTACATACAACAAGAAAATATACAAGAATGCGTGAGTGTAAAGTAGTGGAGAAGTTGCACAATTCTTATTGCAAGAGAAAAATACTTATGAAAAAAAAAAAAAAAAAAAAAGTGTGTACCGTTTGTGATTGGATATGATCTGGCATTGGAAGCAATTTGTTTTTTCTGATTTTCCCTCTTCTATTGGTGTGATAGTTATGGATGACTTTATATTGTTAACGGAGTTTTTCGTAACGGATAACCCACATCTATAGGAAAGGGAGTAGAAAAAATGAGTAACTTTCTTGCTCTTATCTCACAAAACACACGTAATAACAACGACAACGAAAAGAAAAGAAAAGAAAAAAACTTACTAATTGTGTTTTACTTAATTCTTACCAGTTTCTTTTTTTTAAATTTTTTTTTTTTTTTATTGTTTCTGTTCTAGTTTATGAGTAATAACGAACTTCATAGGAATTGATCTATTTTTTTTTTTTTTTTTTGTGTTTTTTTTTCTTTTTTCTATTTTCCTTTCTCATTCATTTGCTCTTACCTTCAGCAGTTAGTGTATGTTGCGCAATCGCACTTTCACGTGCAACATAGCACGTGGGTAGCCGATTATATGTCGTTTCTCGACGTCTGTGTTTTTTCTAGTTGCTTCGTTCGCTATAAGAGCGTTCTTTTATGCGTCTCTTTGGTGCGTTCTCGTGCAACGTCCGACTCAATCGCTTATAGCGGTCGCACCATTATTTTTTTTTTCTTTTTCTCTTTCCCCCCTTTTTTTTCCCCCTACATTTTGAGTGAAAGTCATGCTGCAACAAAGAATCATTTTTGCGAGGGAAAATCAAAATCTCCAATTTCACAAGAACTTTTCTTCATGGGAATAGATCCATAATAGGGGTTTCCTTTGACTAAAAACAATTTTGTGAGGAAAAATCCACGAATTTCTTTTTTTTTTTTTTGCACCGACGAAGTCGGAGATAGAAACTATTCAGATTAAAAAATCGCTATTTATTATGTCAAATGTTATCCATTTCCCTGTGCCGCCAGTAATGCTGTCCGCGATCAAAACAAAACATAAGGTTGTTGTCTGAATGCTTTCTCCCCAATCCCAAGAAATTCACAATACTATTTCCTCACTAGAATTATTCTTTTTACAGTATTACAAGAAGAGAACGGAATAGAAAAAAAAAAAGAAAAAAAGAAGAAAAAAATTCGCATTTGCGATTAGTGTAGAACATGGTTAAATCTAAATATAAAAGTATCTCACCAAAGACACTTTCGCATTTACATTTAAGTCGGGTGCTTTCAAACCGCTAGGGTAGTGATATACTCGTAGGGTTACTGATGGAACCGAGTGCAGGATCAGTTTTTTTCTTTTTTTTCATTCTTTTATTGAGTTTTTAAAATATATATATTTTTTTTTTTTTTTCTTCTTTTTTTTTCTACTGGGTTCGAATCCAAGGAGGAAACAAAAAAAAAAAAAAAAAAATAAATAAAATAATTAATTAATGTTTGTTAACACCTATTCCTTTCTGAGATGTACTTTTCTTTTTTTTCAGCATTAGTTGTAGCAATTGGCGGTTAAATTAATTTTTATCATCCTCAGTTGTTTACTTACAATTACTGTTTTTTAAAAAGAAACCCCTTTTAGTTTTATGTGTAACAGAACAGGGTGTGCAAAAACTAAATAACTAACTAACTAAAAAAACTTATAATTTTATTATTTGCGTTGTAAGTGTTTTTATGTTCAACCTTGTACTGGTTACTTCTCTGAAGCAGGTCTATTTTTATAGCTGTATTCGTTAAGAAAAGCAGCAGTCGGGATGTTTTTCCAAAATATGTGGCAATTAGTCCCGTTTTTTTGTATCCCTACACAATCTGTTTCCCGTAGCGCTGTGCTACTGTGTAACAAGGTTGAGATGGGGGGGTACTTTGCCTCTCTCCCGCGCCCCTAATCTTTTCTTCCTCACTTTTCTCTTATCGGCAATGGCTCTCTAGAGTGTTCCCCGAAGCCGGTTCCGAGATGTTCTAGCATCACTCCCTTATTCATAAGATGTGATAGCTTTACGTACAAGAACTGCTCCCTTGATATTGCGTTGGATTGCATCTTGCATCCACTTCGGACACGACGATGCTCGAGTATTAAGGTAGTTGTGCAATATTCATGGCGTAATAGCTTAACTAATGATCTGAGTGACTTGTTTAAACGTAATGGGTAATTTACGGTTATCTCACCCTGGGTTGATGTCATGTTGAACAGGTTGTTATTTATTTATGCATCTGCTTCATCCGCAACGTCTTAGGGTATACCTGGTAATCCCATGAACCCATTTTTTCTTGTTAAATACCGGCTGCCGTGGCAATACCAAGCGAGTTTTGCTGGAGTTCGACTTCTTCCATTATGTTATGCAAGTTTATTTGATTTTCCTAACTAATATCTTCACAGGCCAGACTAACAAAATGGGCAACTGCGGAAACAAGGACGACTGCAAGAAAATTGACAAGAAAACGACAAGGCGTTTGTATGAAGCAGAACCGATGGACACATCCATGAGAGACAACAATGATGACAGGCTTAAGACAAAAATAAGAATTCGAAGAAAAAGTGGAAGTACGAATAGCAGAGGGAAGGAATACCAATTAGATAATATAGAAGAAGAAGAAGAAGACGGTTCTGTTAAGTTTCACATGAGTGGAAATAAAATGACTAGAAGACTCTCTCGTCCTGGACGATCACCTCCACAATTAAGAACAAGTCTGAGGGAACTTGGTGATACAATTTCTCCTGTGAGAAGTAGTGGATTTCAATCACCGTCATCACCATCTTTGTTTGGTAGGCAACCTGTTACACCTCGAAAACAACTTCTTCTTCTAGCACAGCAATCAGATGTTGCTGGTGTTAAACAGCTACTTGAAAATGGAATCAAAGCAGATGAAGTAACTGACAATGATGGAAGATCACCAATAGCTCACGCAGCAATGTGTGGTGATACTCGTTTGGTAAAACTACTCGTCGCTTACAACGTACCAGTCGACCAGTTAAGTAACGATGGATGGTCACCGCTCCACTTTGCTGTAATGGAACACAGGTTTGAAACTGCTAGGTATTTCCTTGAAGAAACCTCAGCCGATGTCAATCAAAAGTCAAAACACGGTTTCACACCTCTTGCCTTAGCAGTAATGAAGAACAACCGATCATTAATTGCACTCTTACTAAGTTTTGGTGCTGACAAAGACGCAAAAGATCCGTACGATAAGAATGCTCACGAGCGGTGTGCATAATTTCTATTATTTATATTTCACTTCCCAAAATTCCTAAGAAAACATAAAAACCAACAGAGCTGCCAAGCAAGGTACACCAGAAGTACAAGCGCTACTTATTGAATAGAAGAACAGGTTATTAACCTGCTCTTTTCTCTCCTTTTAGTTTTATAGTAACTTATTCTGTTTTTCAGACTCCTGTTGGCTTCTGCCAAACAGTTCATTCTTGCACTTTGTTTTGAAATCTTCCAGTTTTCTGGTGAACCAACGTATACTTCTGTTGCGGGTTACTTCAGGCGGATTCATCTTTTATAATTCTTGCCCAGTTCACGTTCTCTGTAATGTTAGAGTAGTTGTAATTAATTTACTTACACAGACTCTATACAAATGGAGTGTCTCACCTCTGCCTACCCTCGAGGTAGTAGGCCTCTCACAAACTGATAGTCAACTGTTATGAACTGCACCCTTCAACAGCGAAAGCAACTATTCAAATGAGCGAATCGGGAGACCTACAGAGTGAGAAAGAAAAACGTAAGTCAGAAGAGCAGCCCCCCGCAGTTGAAAAGAAACGAAAGGTCACAATGAGAGACACCAGTGGTATTGAAACTGTCAGTATGGCATTCGTTGAGGAAGTAATTACGGAATGGAAAAAATCACGACTAGGAAATGCTGAAAAAAAACAAGAAGAAGAAATACTACTTAAGCTAAATCAAATTGCGAAGAAATGGATCACAAAAGGGACGGCAACACTCTACGGAAGCAGACTGATCGGAACTGCCTCGTTTAATAGCGATGTGGATGTGTCATTCTCATGGCCTGGTTACCGTCCGGTTAGTACATCTGAAATGGAGGAAGTTATGAATAAAAAGATCACAAAATTATGTAAAACTTTAGGAGCTAAATCATTTCATCATGCTTACCGCATTCCAGGTAAGACTGCAGTCGTTACATGCATCGCTTCGGATACAGGTGTGACTGTAGATGTTACATTTAATAATAACCACGCCGTTGAAGCTTCAAAAGTTCTAGGCGTAGTGGCAGAGTATTTTCCTGAATTTCCAGCTTCTATGTGGCTACTTAAAAAGTTAGGAAAAGCTCGGAATTTCACTAATCCGAAGCACAAGAAACTAAGCAGCTATTGTTTATCAGTAATGATGTGTTGGGTGATGCAATTATTAAAGTTGTTGCCTCACTTCACTTCACCAATTACAGAAGACTCTATAAGACAACAATGCATTAGTTATAAGTTACAACAAAGAAACTCGAATGAATTAAATTCGATGATGTTATCGAAAATGATCGCTAAATTCTTTACGACATTTCACACAAAACCTGATGCTGTCGTCTCTCTGTCTGAGAGAGTTCCTGATAAGGCGGAAACATCAACGCACAAAAGTCCTATTTATGTGTTTGATCCACTTGATAGCACTAACTGTGGTCGAATGCTTAATGAAATTGGATGGTTGCATGCGTTGTTTGAATTCGGTAGAGCAGTCGACCTCATTAGAAATGATGACAACCTCACAACTTGGTTAGACTCTAGCGATCCAAACTGATTTGTATTTTAATTAGATATGTTTCTTATCATATTTTATACAACACGCAGATTACGTATAATTTATAATCCTCCCTAACTCTGTTGTCTACTTTAGTAGTGAAAGTATTTGACTGAAAAAATGACTTGTCAATCGTTGTGTTTTTGTAGTAGTGCGCGTTTTTTATAATTCTCTTTTTTATTTTTCTCAGTAAAATAATTCGTTACAGGGGATGGACAATCAGCAAGTCCAGGCCCTTGGGGCCCTTCTAGTATTGGCAGCTGAGCAACAGCAACAACAACAACAGCAGCAGCATCAGCAACAGCAGCAGCAACAACAACAACAGCAGCAGCAACAGCAGCAGCAGCAAGAGCAATTACAGCAGTTGCAACTCTTACAGCAACTCCGACAGATGCAACAGGATCAAGAAGAACAGTATAAGCAACATCAGCTACAGGAAAATCTACAGCAGCAACTCCAAGAAGATGGACCAATCACAGCCTTGTTGGGTCAGAGTTTGAAAAGAGGGAGAGATGATGATGCCGGAGTTTCGTTAGCTTTGGCGGTCATGCAGAAAAAAGGAAAACAACAACAAGAACAACAACATCAGCAAAGAGTCCAACAGCAGTTAGAAGTTCAACAACTTCAACAGCAACAGATCGCTCAACAACTCCAACTGTTATCAGGATTAGGTGTTCATAATAATCCTCTGGGACTTCCTCCTAGTGGCCTTACAATGAATGGCCCACCTGACAGTCTTGGATTAGATCCAAGTCGGATGGGATCATACGGAAATGGTTTCCAATTCCGTGAAACAGAACATCAACTAAAACGATCCAGAACTGGTAGCTCTTCTTTAGCAGGTCAGGCCATCGTTAGAAGTGGTGTTGAACTTCCTCGTCCTTATCATCAAATGAGACCCAGAGTACCTTTTAATCTCTCGTTGGAGGTATGTGATTGTTTTTCTTGTTTGTCTTTTATTATGGATAAAAACATTAATTAAAACAACAGGAGGACGCTATTCGCTACACCGAAAACGACAAAATCCTAATTCTGGCTGAAGTTGACTTTGCGTACCCTCTGGCGTTGGCGAAGCACCTTGGAAATGTATGTGATCTGACTTGATGCCGTTTCAGTTTTTTTTCTGTTGTTTTATAACACCCGATAGTTCACAATTCAGCTTTTCCGTTTTGCTTGGCTAAATCGGTTTCAAAACGTTTTGTGTTGTTCGTAAAGAGTTTTCTAATTTCCAACTAACAAGACCTTACGCAGGTGATTCCTTGACCTTACCGAATGTATTCTTATTTAAAAAAAAACCAAAACAGGGAACATCCCTAATTATCTCAACATATAAAACGAAGGAAGATACTAACAGAAATAGTCGGATAAAAGACGCTGTTGAGGAACTTACGGAGATGAAGGCCACAATATTATTTAAAACTGACGTTGTTGACGCTTTAAGAATGTCACAACAGGTTGACTACGTGAGATGGAATAATCCTCATAGCAGTGCATTTCCTCGAGTTGGAGTAAAAGAATGCGCAGTGAAGGATTTATTGAAAGTCTCACCAAGCTCACTGAAACAATTCCATGTTGTTAGTTCGTACAACTTTAGGGAATTTGATTTTCCGACGCTTGCTGATGGTACGGATATGGTGTTTGTGACTGTAGAAAAACATGTAAATCCATTCCCAGACTATGACCCTCGTCACGTCAGAGGTAGTGGATACCCGGAACATCCTGGGATAACGTACAGAATCTACTCTTTTCAACCGAGAAATAGAGTACCTGTATCTGACACTAAGACAACATCAACAACAACAACAACAACAACAACAACAACACAAAACGGTAATCAGAATGAAGATGACGACGATGATGATATCCACAGAGTAATATTCCAACCTGTGAAACCAAGTATCGTATATGACAATGAAGAACAACCTAATGACAGCACAGTTGAGGTAGATGACGCTGAGGCGAGTAACAATGTGTCTGCTTCATAATGTAAATAAAAAGCATGACATGATATAACTATCAAGCTTTTACGCTACGGGGGTTCGGTTCGCACTGACGTAGTCGACCCTCCATAATTAACTAACCCTTTTACTTATAGGCAGCACCGAGCAAAACTACAACACTTTTATCATACTGAGGGAATACCTTTTTATTAAAAAAAATAACAGGTTACTTTTTTTTGTCATCGTTGTATCGTTATGTTGTTGATTGTGATGTAGCCTGTTGTGGCCACAACAACTTGTTGTTTTTTATTCTTCTTTTTTTTTTTTTTCTTTTCTTTTGTGATTTTTCTTTGTTTGTTGTTTTTTTTTTCCCCTCATTTTTCAAAAAAAAAGGGAAATGTTATGCCGCGTGAAAGACACACTACTACTGATGTAATTTAATCATCATTTTTTCTGAAAGCAGGTGGACACAAAAATACCAAGATACAAGTAAAGGTTCTTAACTACCATACCTTTTCTTTAATCAAAATTATTACGTATCGCAAACCCAGTCTTTAAAAAAAAAAAAAAAAAAATGACGCTTAGCCAGCCTTCAACAATTGACATAAACGGTGGACTCACCAAGTATTGCACAAATAAAATAGATGACAACATATCATGCGTGATCCTACATGGTCTTGATAGACATATGAATGATGATGCTTATGTGAGTTCCATGATAAAAGCATCAGAGAAAGTTGGTTTGGGGTGGTGTACATTCAATGACAGAGGACATGGTGAAGAACCTACTTGGGAGGAACACTCAAAAGGATTAAAAGGTTGGCAACGATCAGCTGATGATATGTTAGAATTAAGTAATAAATTAAAAGTTGAAAAGATTATTGCTGGAGGACAAAGCATGGGTTGTGCAACCAGTATGGAAGTTGCTATGCGTGTTCCTTCAAAAATTCGTGCTCTGATTCTCATGCGGCCTCCAACAATTTGGGAAGGACGTTCCTACTCGAAAGGCCGACTCCAGAAAGCAGCATCTCGCACCTCTAACGTCATAAAACGTGAAGCTTATATGGAAGCCTCGGAGACTAACCTTTCTTTTACACCTGAACAACTACAGTCTACGTTATCAACAATACCAACTCTCATACTGGCTATCCCAAATGATAAAGTTCATCCGATGGAATCGGCAGAACGAATTCATTCTCTTCTACCGAACAACAGCAGACTGGTAGTCGCTGAAACAGAAGAAGCTGCTGCTGCTGATTGGCCAGCTGTCATTGAGGGGTTTCTTAGAACTATTACTACTAATCATAAATTATAATCTATTATTGTTATTATTATTAGCATGAAGTAATAAATTTATCGGGTCTCGTATACTGCTTTACCTTCTCACACATTTGTTGTGGAATAATTATGTCATCTTTTGGGATGTCAGATTTTGTGTCTTGTGTGAGTTTAGTATTTTAACATCATAATCTTTAGCTATTCCACTCTTCCAGATAACAACTAACAAAAAAAAAAACAACCCAAAAGTAAGCCACATCCCCAGGCGATCGTTTACAATGAGGCAATGCCGCATAGGTTTGGCACCGATAAAGAACCAGAAAAGGTTAGTTACGGCAGCCACAAAGAGGGTAGTTACACCACAGCCGATAGACGAATGGGAAAGGGCTGTAAAAGAAGGTAGGAATCCAGGAATTGCTCATCACGCAGCTGTGATGGCTAGAGCACTGGATCATACTGTTGAAGTTTATTCTCCTGTAAAGAGAGAGATTGTACCAATTGCTGAGGGTGCTCAGACTGAAGTCCCAATGGACGGTAACCAAGCAACAACTTACATTGCATATGCATGCAGTGAACAAGGAATGATATACCCAATCAGTCCTGCGACTTCAATGGGTGAGCATATGGATAATTGGGCATCAGATGGAAAGAAAAACGTTTTTGGACAAGTCCCACTTGTTTCCATGATGCAAAGTGAAGCAGGTGCTGCAGGAGCAGTTCATGGATGTTTAACAACTGGATCGCTAGCCACAACATTCACAGCTTCACAAGGATTATTATTAATGATTCCAAACCTTTATTTAATTGCTGGTGAACTAATGCCTTGTGTCATTCACGTATCTGCTCGTACTATTGCAAAACACTCTCTTTCTATTTTCAATGACCACTCAGACGTTATGGCATGTCGTCAAACCGGCTTTGCTATGCTCTGCAGTTCATCTGTTCAGGAGGTAATGGACCTGTCTCTATGTAGTCATATATCTACTATAAAATCAAGAGTTCCGTTTATGCATTTCTTTGATGGTTGGAGAACATCTGCGGGTATTCAGAAGATTAAAACAATTCCATACGATGAGATTCAAAAAGTTTATCCGTTTACTGAACTTCAAGAAAACCTTCGCAACAAAGCGTTGAACCCGAACCATCCGATTATTAGAGGAGTTGGACAAAGACCAGATATTTACTACCAAAACTCTGTTGCTGCTAACAAGTTTTACGAAGCCACTCCTGGTATCGTACAAGAAGTTATGGATGAAATAGGACAACTTACTGGACGTCACTATAAGTTAGTATCTTACCACGGACATGAACAGGCTGACAGGATTATTATTGTTATGGGAAGTGCATCTGAGACTGTCGCTGAGACTGTTGACTATTTGAACGATAAAGGACAAAAGGTCGGAGTACTAAAAGTTACTCTATTCAGACCATGGCCTGCTGAAGCTATCTTAGCAGCAATGCCAAGCTCTGTTTCAAAGATTTGTGTTCTTGACAGAACTAAAGAGGATGGTGCGAGTGGTAACCCTTTGTACCTAGATGTTTGTGCTACTCTTGTTGAAGGAAGAGCAACTGATAAAACTGTTGTTGGAGGTGTGTTTGGATTGGCATCCAAGGAGTTCACTCCTGCTCAAGTTATATCCGTGTTCGATAATTTAAATCAAACACAACCAAAGAATCATTTCAATGTTGGCATCAACGATGATGTCACTCACACATCACTTGACATTGGACCTGAACCCGTTGACATCCTCGGAAAGGACACTACCCAGTGTATATTCTGGGGACTAGGAGGAGATGGTACCATCGGTGCTAACAAAGCAGCAATCAAAACAATTAGCATGGATGCTGGTCTATATGGACAGGCATACTTCAACTATGACTCTCACAAAGAGAATGGAGCTACTATTTCTCATTTAAGATTTGGTTCAAAACCGATCAGATCTGAGTACATGATTTGCAGTAATGCCGACTACATTGCATGTCATCACCCTTCTTATGTTAGAAAGTACGACATGCTTCAACCACTTGCTGATGGTGGAATCTTTGTTTTAAATTGCACATGGAGTTCTATTGAAGAAATTAATGCAAATTTTCCTGACAGACTAAAGAGACAGCTTGCTGAAAAGAACGCAAAGGTTTACTGCATCAACGCTACTAAACTAGCACTGGATTTAGGATTAGGTCACAGAATTAATACTGTCATGCAGGCATGTTTTTATTTGAGATCGGGTGTTCTTCCTGTTGACGATGCGATTGGTTATTTAAAAGGTTCAATTGTTGAATTGTATTCAAAGAAAGGTCAGAAGGTTGTTGAGGCTAATCAATCTGCCGTGGATGCTGCTTCTGATAATCTAATTGAAATTTCATATCCACTGGAAGAATGGAAGAACTCTTCCGGAACATCATTCACTGCTGAAGGTGTAACAAGAGAGTTATTTGTACATAAGAATATCCCTTCTGAAGTTAATCAACATGTTGATTCTTTCATTGAGCGAATGATGGACCCGATGCTTGAGCTTGAAGGAGACAACCTACCAGTATCAGCAATGACTCCTGGTGGTTACATGCCATCAGCTACTTGCATGCAAGAAAAACGTGGCCTTGCTCCTGAAATCCCAGTCTGGGAAGCCGACAAGTGCACTCAATGCAACTACTGTGCCATTGTCTGCCCTCACGCTGTCATTAGACCATTTTTAGTAACCAAAAATGAAGTAAAAGAAGCACCTCAAGGTTTTGAAACCAGAAAAGCTCAAGGTGCTACAGAACTGGGTGGTTATAATTACACAATTCAATTGGCGTCAATGGACTGTACTGGATGCGCTATCTGTGTCGCCTCATGTCCAGACGATGCTCTTTATATGGCACCGTTTGAGGAAGTTGCGGAAAAACAGGTTCCAAACTGGGAGTTTGCAATTAACTTGCCACCTAGAAATCCAATTGGGATTAATACGGTGAAGGGTTCTCAATTTCAAGTTCCGTTGTTGGAGTTTTCAGGAGCATGTCCAGGATGTGGAGAAACTCCGTACGTGAAGTTGTTGACGCAGTTGTTTGGTGATCGACTCGTCATCGCCAACGCCTCAGGATGCTCATCAGTTTGGGGAGGAACTGCTGGAACTAATCCATACACTGTTACTAAAGATGGAAGAGGACCAGCTTGGGGTAGATCTCTCTTTGAAGACACTGCTGAGTATGGATTTGGAATGGCTCTCAGTTTAAAACATCGAAGAGAAGGTCTCCGCACTCAAGTTCAAAACGTTCTTGACAAAGCACTTCCTTCTGAAGCACTGACTGCAGCATTTAATGGTTGGTTAAAGAACTTTGATAGCTTTGATAAAGTATCACCGACAGTTGATAAAATTGAAGCCCTACTACCAGGTGAGAAAGACACTGACCCACTCATGAACACAATCTACTTAGAATTAGATATGTTCAGACCTCCATCAGTTTGGATTATTGGAGGTGATGGATGGGCCTACGACATCGGGTACAATGGAGTAGATCACGTCTTATCCAGAGGTGAGAATGTTAATATTATGGTTCTAGACACTGAAATGTACTCCAACACTGGTGGACAAGTCTCAAAAGCTACTGCCAAATCAGCCGTTTTAAAATTTGCCCAACAAGGTAAGAAGGAAATGAAGAAAGATCTCGGAAGACTTGCAATGCAATACGAACAGGTCTACGTTGCAAGTTGTGCGATTGGAGCATCTTACCAACAGACGCTAACAGCAATTAGAGAAGCAGAACAATACAAAGGAACTTCATTGTTGTTATGTTTCTCTCCTTGTATTGATTGGGGTATCAACATGAAAAATCAAATGGAATGGCAGAAAACAGCCGTAGACTCTGGCTACTGGAAGATGTACCGTTACGATCCAAGATTAGCTGAGAAAGGTCAGCCATGTCTTCAGCTCGATACTCAAAAGATCAAAGCTAACAAAATGCAATTGATTCTTGAAGATCAAAACAGATTTAGTCAACTCACTCGCAAAGATAAAGAAAAGGCGAAGGTCTACCACAAAGAATTAATCGGTAAACTAGAAGAAGTTCACGATGTCTACACGAGAATGACTATGGATGATAGTGATATGTTGGACTTTTTAAAGGAAAAGGTTGGTGAACAGACATCTGAGAAGATGCTCGTCTTGTACGCATCTGAGACCGGAACAGCTCAAAACCTCGCTAAGGAACTTGCTGTGGAATTAAAAAGACGTGATGTCCGTGTGAAGTGCGTCTCATGTGATGATTACGACATCGACAACCTTCCAAATGAAAAAGCTGTCTTCTTCGTCGCAGCAACATGTGGTCAAGGTGAATTCCCTGACAACTCAAAAGAATTCTGGAAAAGTCTATCTGAGGATGACCATCCTGCAGACTGGCTCTCTGGAGTTAAATTCGCTGTATTTGGTCTGGGTGACACCGGCTACGCATTCTTCAACAAGGTACGTCAGTTTATTTTATATCACTCTCAACAACCTAATTACATTTAATTAATTACATTAATAAACTATAACAGGTTGCTACCGATATCGATGAGCGTATGATTGCTTTAGGTGCTGAAAGAGTAATTCAGTGTGGTATGGGAGACGACAAGGTATGTTACTATTTCTTATTGAAATGTAATATTTTTTTAAAAACACCCTCGTAACTAAACTTATAACACAGGCTGAAGAAAAATGGGAAACAGCCTACACAGAATGGGAACCAGATCTCTACACGACTATGGAATTACCAACACCACCTGCAGTATTAGCGCCACCGACTTATGAAGTTACCACAAGTGATTCTGCTCAGCTTGATGAAGAGAGAATAATGCCTGTTGGTGCCACTGTCTTACCGCTTGCTGTTAATAAGGTTGTTAACCCACCTGGTCATGATAGAGACATCAGACATTTTGAGATTAATTTAAAAGACACGGGAGTATCATACAACTGTGGTGACTCTATGGGAATATACCCATGGAATGCTGAAGAAAGAGTTGATGAATTCTTAGGATGGTACGGTACTAAGGGTGATTCTGGTCTAAACATCGCTGATCCAAATGATGGAGGGAAATTTCCGATCGTTGCAACATCACCAAAACAACTGATGACTCAAACACTTGACTTGTATGGAAGACCTTCTAGAAAGTTTTACGAAAAGCTTGGTATGATTGCTAAGGATGCTGGTGAAAAATCTCATCTTGAGCATTTACTTACAAAGGAGGGTAGAGATGAGTTGATTTCAATGTCTAAAGAGACTCTTGGATACGCTGATGTCTTACAGATGTTTCCGTCAGCAAAACCTCCAATCGAATATTTAATTGAATTCATTCCTGCAATAAAACCAAGACTCTACTCTATCGCATCATCTCCAGATTACGATGGTGACATGCTGCATATGTGTATTGTTGCTGATGATTGGAATACCCCGAAGGGTGTTGCCAAGCACGGTTTAACAACTGGGTTCCTTTCTGGAAGAGGTGGACACTCTGCTGCATCAACTGTTATTAATGGAAGGATCAACCCTGCTGCGTTCGCTTTACCATCGTCACCTGAACAGCCAATTATATTAGTCGGTCTTGGGACTGGTATCGCACCTTGCAGAGCATTAATTCGTGATAGATTATTTCAAAGAGATCAAGGTGAGAATATTGGACCAATGTCACTGTACTTTGGTGTTCGTTTCAAGGCTTCTGAGTACACCTACGGAGATGAGTGGGATTCACTTCATGATAATGGCAACGGTCCTCTCACACATCTTCACTGTGCATTCTCAAGAGATCAAGACCACAAGGTATACGTCCAGCACAAACTATCAGACAATGAAGATCAAGTATATGAGTATCTCGTAAACCAGAAAGGTTACTACCTACTCTGCGGACCAGGAGGTCCTCCAGTGATGGCTGCCAGAGCAGCCCTCGAGAGTGCTATGGTCAACAAGGGTGGCATGACACCTGCTGAAGCAAATGCATACGTGACTCAAATGCAGATCGAAGGCAGATATAACGAGGAGGTTTGGTAGACTCCCCATTTTTAACTACAAAAAAAAAAAAAAAACATTAAAAAAACAAAAAAAAACAAAACACACATAATCCCTTTGTTAACGAAATAAAAGGAAAATTCCACTTAAGTTCATTGAAGATAGTTTTAAAAAAAAACGTGTCTTTTTTTTTTATTTTTTTTATTTTTTATATATCTCGGGTGTTTTTCGGTAAGAATGGCATACGGAAAACGCTGTAGTTCTGCACGCTCTTCCCCCCCTGTCTATTAATTTGTTACTAACGGTAGTAGTGCCCGTAAAAAAAAATATAATTTCTTTTCTTAAAAAAAAAAAAAAAAAAATGGTATGAGCTGATTTGTAGAGAGCTACAACCATGGAAAAAAAAAAAAAAAAAAAGCACGATCGGTTTTCCTTTTTTATTTATTTTTGAATACTTTTCCACAAAAGCAAGATGACTTTTATTTATTCACTGTTCTGATGATTTCTTTTTTTTTTTTTTTTTTTTTTTCCCCTTGTTCTTTGTTTTCTTTAATGAGTAGTCGCGTTGTACTACACGTAGTAACGCAACAAATTTATTCAAAATCTTTCTTGTCGTGTCGTGAAGAATGTCTGCGAGTAAAATGAAGTTCAATTCCCCCTACCCGCTGTTTTACAGCCTTAAGTTCTCTGATTTGTGGGTCAGATGTGGTCAAGTAATCTCCGACCCTTCTGACTATTCTTTACCTTGAACAACCGCGTTAGTCTATTATTTATTTCTCTTGTCCAGCAGTCAGACCTACTGGTGCAATATAAATCCAATTTTTACACTCTTTTTTTTTATTTTTTTTTGTTCTCCCGTTTATTTGCCCCTAATCTTTTTTTAATGGTGCAGTTTTTTTTTTTTTTTTTTTTTTTTTTTCACCCCCATTTCCTCCAAAAACTTTTGAACGTGATTTATGTTATTTTCCCAAGTTCCCTCCATTTCTCTCTCAACATTACATTTTGTTATTTAAAAAAAAAAAAAAAAAAAAAAAATTACTTTACTGAATAATCGAAACCTACTTTTTTTAGTGTCTTAGCTACTGTGTTCGCATTACTTCCCTTCGCGAGGGGTGTCACCGACAACCGTATTTTCGCGGGGTTAGAACTGGGGCATTCAAGCTATTGTTGACTTTCAAGTACAATAATAATAGTGTTACCCTCCCTCTACCCATTTACCGGAAAAAAAAAAAAAAAAAAAAAAAAAAACTAAAAGCATGGTTGTGCCAGCTGTGCTGTCTAAGGGTTGAACGAAAGTACGTTCCCTGAGAACTTCCCAAGAGAGCAAAGCCACCACCATGCGAATTTCAATGTATTGGGGCCTACGTGATACTACCACTACTCATCCTCCTTAGGACGACCGTCGCTATAAAAAAAACTCAACTTTTTATAAATCCCCTCCAAGAGCCTTCTTCACTTAACCTCCGCGACAACATTCTCTTGACTGAGAATAAAAGAAACGAAGTGTGCGTTATATGTGTAAGAAGACTTTAGAACACAATATTGACAATGAAAAAAGTAGCAACGGTTATAAAAAAAAAAAAAAAAAAAAAAAAATGCTTCTAATAACTTATTAGCAAAAAATCGAAAAAAAAAAAAAAAAGAAATATTTCTCCCTTTTTAAAAAAATTGAAGCAAAAATTAAAAATAAAATAAAATAGTCCTGCCTCCTACACTCCTACACTTGGTGTTAGTCGTGGTTGCTTCAAGCGATGTACGAACCCACTTACTGTTCCATTTTTCTTATAGGCGTGCTATATAATTTACTGTATGAAACCATTCACACCTCTCTTCCCCGGATTCTTAGTTTCTGCAATTCGCGTGATGGACTTGCGTTTGTATCCGTCCCTGTTCTTAATAATTTTTTTTATATGTTTATTTTTATTAAAAAAAAAAAGCTTCTTAAAAAAAAAAACGATCGCATATTTTCCCCTTTTTTTTGCTTCCTTTTATTTTATTTTATTTTATTATTTTTTTTTTTTTTGTCTACACTCACCTCTCTTGTCTCCTCCCTGATTAACGTAAAGATATCGACGTTGAGATATCTGACGTGGTAAACAAACTTTAAAAGGCCCCGCATAGCCTCCTTGCTCGCTCGATAATTTATTCTTTGCTCTGAACCTTGCTCCCCTTGGCTGTCTCATTTTATTTTTCTTTGTGTTTTATTGTTTTCTTTCTCCCTCCCTACTTGCACTTTTCTGGTAGTCCTCTTTTTTGTTAATAGCGGGCTTGGTAGAGTGGTTTTTTCCCCCATCCCTTTTTATTATTATTTATTACCCGATTTTTTATCCCTTTACAAGAAGAAACAGCCTTAAAGTAATTTTTTGAACCGTTTGATTCTCTCTCGCTTTCACCGTTCCATTTATTTTCTTTTTTTTTTTTTTGCCGTCCCTCAGCCTTTCGATCTCAGAAGAAGTACTTACTGAGGAGCAGGTAATATTGTGATTACTTTTATTTATCTAAACAGGATTATGAGAAAAGAATATGAATTGAGTCTCAACACGGAGAGATACAATATTCGAAGTTAGTATTATAAAGTTTCTTCTTTGTGTTGAACTTCTATCTCATTTCTCCAGGTAGGAACAGAACCCACCCTACCAACCTATGAATACTAATCGATTACCTGTCCCTTCAGAAATGAGAAATACAATTCGAATTAGGAAGAAGTTGAGTTACAAGGTTTCGAGTAGCGTACCAAAACAGGTTCGAATGACTTCTGTTTCAAAGCTTCAATTACCGAAGAGACAATTACCAGCAATATGTGGTGTGTCAAAAGGGATAACAGAAAATAATGAGGTCACTTTAACACCATTTGAACAAATATCATTCAGGCTCGAAGAACTAACAGATCGATACTCTCCTGCAACGGCATGCGATGAACTGAGAGTTCAATATTTGAGAGCTTGCAGAATAGTTTTAAAAGACGGAATGGAACTCGTATGCGACCACCTCAGTAAAGATGATCACAATAAGGATTTACATAAACTACTTTCACTGGTTTGGAATTCACACGTTGATTCTTTTAATGATTTTGCTGCTGCGTACGATACCAACGTGTCGGAAATGAAAGTAAAGGTTGAACAGTTGGAAGATAACCTCCGAGCTGAGAGGTATAATTATTTGTATTCCCTTCGTGTTCTTGAAGACATGATTAGGAAAGAAGATGACTTAGCTGATCAAATAAAGAAAGAAGTTTCTGAAGCAGAAGGACAACACACAACCCGAGTAAGTAATTTAAGAACTGAAATCGGTCGATTGGAATTTGAGAGAAACAACACGACGAGGCAATTACGTAGATTGACAATGGAAGCTATTGATGTACCGAAAACTCAAAAAAGTGAATTGGAAGAGATAACCCGTGAACTGAGTGATGCTAAAGTAATAATAGCATCATGTAGATCTGTCATAAGAGATGCGAGAAACAGAATTGACGACACCGATGATGTGACTGAAATAACTTGCGTAGAAGACATCATTTTACCTACTCACACATGTCCAATAGCTGAAATACCTGACAAGGTAGAGACTGGATGTCAAGTAGACCCGAGTAACTTTCTAAACGACTCAGTACTATCCCCACCTGGTAGATTCTCAAAAAATGAATCTATTCAAGACCTACACACTGACATTAATGATTCAACAAAGAAACGAGTAACCCGACAGTACAGCGCTGGTAGTCGGAGGAAGCTTAAAAACCAACAGTCATCAAGGAAGGTCACAACAATTAAAAAGAGAGGAAGTAATGCAGGTTCTACTAAAGGATCTATTCGTTCAAAAGACATTTCTGACAGCAGTGATGAAACTGGTTCACCAACATTAAGAAAAAGGAGTAACGCCAGTGCTGTTGGTTCTAATGGAAGTTCAGTTAACGTTAGAAGAATGAGTTCTGCAAGGAATCGAACTTTAGTCAAAGAGATGAGTTCGAATCCGCCTTCGCCTTTTCCAAAAGGAAAAAGTTTGAGAGCGACGAGCCCGACGAGAAAGAAAAGTTGCACACCCACAGCCAGTCAACAACAACAACAACAACAAGAACAACCACAGCAACTGCGAATACAACTGCATACAGACGCAGTAGATGCAACTGACGATAAATCATCAGGTGAAAGTGAACCAGCCGATACCTACAAAGATTTATTTGATATCATTGCAAGAGATACTAACGAAGATATTATTATAGACGAGAAGGATGATATCCCACTTAGAGGTTGGAGTAATGATATAATCTGGCCTGGAATTCCCCTCCGCACTCACAAAAAAATACCCGGAATCTCAACCGCATTTGACAGTATTTTATCACAACGTCGTTCTGTTGTAGAGGAAGAGTCTCAAACAGGTCAACAAGTAGCTGAAAGTATTCCAAACTCGTTTTTACCATTTTTTGGTCAGCATGTGAAGTCAACTGCAACATGCAGATCAATGAGATGCTGGTTATTACCAATAATTGAAAAAATAATTCTTGAGAGGGTGGCAGCAGAGACTGAAGCGGAGCAGCCTACAGTTCATCCCCCTATCGTAGAATTCTTATATAATTCATTCTTAACCACATTCAGAGATAGGCGTGTTGCAGAAGCTTGGTTATCTGATCTTTTTGCTAGCTGTAAGATTCACATGTCGAATAATCCACGAGTTCGATTGTTCTCAGCATTCACAGAGTTAGATAATGTTCTCGGAGGTGACGCCTTCAGTGCGTTCATCGCACTAGTTATAAAACTGTTGCAGCAGTCTCATTCATCTTCTTTGGTCAAGTCATTAGAAAGACGAAATAGCATTGATCGAAAAAGTAATAAAAAATCTATTCAAAAAAGTATATCAATCCCAACAGCTGAGAGGCTCGTAATGGATTTGTTCGGAGGGATAGTCGGATTTGAAAAAGCAATGCATTTAAAAAAGGCAGTTTCTTCGATTCCATACGCCGATGGAGATACCGAAAAATGTATCTCCACCGACACATTATTGTTTACTGTCATTAATACTTGGGATTTGGTAGTCACGCAACACATTATTGACTACATGAAGAAAGTAATTAGTTGGCTTGAACCAGATCCCAAAGGAGTAACTAGACAAGACTACGTAAAGTTATCAGCTGTGTTATTGTCTCCTTCTTATGGAGATCAGAGTGACGTTTATGAAGTCGATAACCCGATAGTGGATCGGATTTTTAGAAAATCGAAATTTGTATCTGCGCAGGTAGTCACTGATTTTATCTTAGCACATGCCTCAGGCATTCCAAACCTCAGAGGAATTAAAATATTACTCGCGACACTTGACACAGTTACTCCTGAAGAAGTAAAATCTGGTAAAGAAAGTCGTACCATTTTGTTATAGAATCACTTCACCCCCCTTCCCGCTCTCTATTTATAAGAGACTTGTTCTCTTCAATTACACTCTTGTCTGTCTTACGGCAGCTGCACCGCCAGTTTTGAATTCGTTTTTTGAAGTACTTTTCACACCTCGTGATAACATTTTATTATTTAACACGGAAAAGGACAATGAAATAGAATAGTAGCACTCCTACGAGTGAATGTTGTTGTTATGGTAATTTATATATTTTCAGCAGGTGGGGGGCTCTGCGGGGTAAAATGTCCCGCGCAGAAGAATGGAATGCACCTGCAAGCACTGCAGAGAGAGGTATGGTTGAAGTAATATTCTCGCACTTTGATAATGACAAAGATGGATATTGGAATTATACTGAGGCTAGAGAAGCTTATCAGATGTTAGATGACACCGACATGTCGTTTGCAACATTCAAATTAAAGTGTGAAGAAGCGAATACTGAACCAGCGAAGGGATGGAATTTAAAACACGTTATTGGATTCTATTCTTCACCAGAAGTATCTGAAGCTCTGGTAGAACATTATCAGAAAGTATTAGGAGTTAGGAAGGCTACTAAAACACGAAGAGATTCTTCACGTTCTTCGAACTCATCTCGTGCAAGTGTCACAAGACACAACACAAGAATTACAAGCCATCCAAGTAACTCTCGTCAAGTGTTAATTGACCTTCAGGCTGATCAGCTGTACTCTGCTATGAATGGTTTCGGAACTGACGAGGACGCTGTTTTTCAAATCATCGCAGCTCAAACCTCACAATCAGAATGGGACTATTTATGTGACACTTTTTCTAAACGACACCCAAAATTTAATAACGGCAACCTCATAAAGTCATTGGAGAAAGAATTCTCTTCAAAAGAAATGAAACGTGCGATAGCTATGCTGGAGTCTAATGGCATTCAACTACATAATAAAAAAGTCGGTAGTAGGAGAAGCAGCATGAGTAGTCAACAGTCTGGAGGATACTCAAAAAGAGCTAGCCCTCATTCACCCGTCCCACCAGATCAAATAGCTGCTGACTTGCATGCTGCAATGAAAGGTTTTGGAACAAATGAAGAAGGCATTTTTAGATATGTGAACAGAGTTCAGGATCAAGAACATTGGAAAAATGTTCAGCAATCATTCGCAATTAAGTTTCCGTCTTTTAAAAATGGAGAATTGATTGCAGCTTTACAAGATGAACTTACAACAAGTGAATTCAACACAGTAAAGAAACTCTTAGCATCAAAAGGCATCAGTATGATCGTTCCTAAGTCTGGAACAGGTAAGAATACTTCAGGTACCAATTATAGTAATAACCTAGCTGATGATTTATTCAAAGCAATGAAAGGATTTGGTACTGACGAAGCGCTCGTGATGGAGGTTTTAAAAAATATTAAAAATACGGAGCAGTGGGGAAATATTTGTCAAGCATTCGCTACTAGACATTCAGACTTTCACGGAGGCGATCTCACGGCAGCAC